>JALIZH010027593.1:0-31657 GCA_030522465.1 Rhipicephalus appendiculatus
ATATTATGATTTATACGTTCGTCGCTACTGCCTAAAACAATGTTTAGTTTAGCAGCGGTGCCATAATCTCGGATTTAATTTAGCATTTACCAAGGCGCTCAAGTTACTCATCTAAAAGAAGGGACACAAACGTGCATCTCTACGATAAAGTCACATGATTGAAACACCACATCCTGAAACATATAGGCGAAGTAATGGCGCAATAGTGGACCGGTGGCTAATAAAGCAGAAATGGGTAAAGATCTTGCTTTGGGAAAGAGCGGTGCACACTGCATGCTAGGCCCCTCCCCAGGCTTCCCTTTTGTTGAGCTGAAACACCCTTCCTTTCTCAGAGCGTTGTGCTTTCTGTGCTTCGTCTCTCTTTAATTTTTGTTTTCTTTTAGAAGAGTTTTCTTGCAAGTGACAGAGAGCGAACAAGAGTTTCGGAAGTAAAGGAAAGTTTATTGAACAAGTGTACACAAACACTGGAGGCACTTATACACTAAAAGTTCGAAATGGCGTCAGTAGAACTTATACAAACGCTAGACACAATATTAAACGGACATCTATAAAACACTGTGCGGTACTAAGAAACCATGGAAAAAGAAACATGTTACCTCTCGAAAAGTTGAAGAGAGAGACAGAGAGAGAGACTGACGCCGAAGAGTACTGCTCATGCAGCCAACGTCTCAGGCGCAATGATGCATGCTAGGGCTTTTACGGACATGTGAAAAGCCCTGGCAATAAGCGTTGTTCAAACAACTCTTTAATGTACAATTCTGGATGCACTGTTTCTGATGCTGTGTGGTGCTTTTGAAGTCTAAGAAATCCACGTAGTTTCTATTCAAGCACCGCAAATGAAAGATATTATAATTTTTGGTTTTGGTGTTATATGTTGTATAAGGGCGGTGCTTTAAAGCTGACCCTCGAGGGAAAAATTTACCGGAAATATTTAAGCTAAAGTGATGTTGTTACACGAGCTAAGCCTGCTATAGGATCGTCACAGCGCTCATTGGTTACACCTAGGGCTCTGTGTTTTCGGATAAATCCGAAAGAAAAACAATATCTACTGGCTCGTAAAATTTTTGCCAATTCTAATTTATCCGATGAACTCCAATTTTAGCGGTTAATATGACGCTGTTCCATGCTTTATCGACACAACATGATTTAAGCTTTCATTTATAATTTAGTCGGTTTGGCCGATATAAATTTTACCTGAAATGGGTATAAACTTGAGCTTGTTGGCTTGGTTTCATAACAAAGAATAGCGCAGATACACGGGACAAGAAAGACTGACAGGAGTTGGCGCTGCACAGGACCAGCGCCAAGTCCTGTCATTCTTTCTTGTGCCGTGTATCTGCGCTGTTGCCTGTTATCCTTATTTTGATCCTTTGCATTAGTCGGATCAACGCTGCCGATGCCGGCTTTTCTTAAGCTCTCGCATTTAAATTGTCAATGTCTGTTTTCGTCGTTCCTGGGGAGATGTACACTCTCAATGACCAGTGGCGCATACCCCAAAACCGCGGCCCGTGGTATACGTGTCCCGTGGTAGCGAGTCGTGGACTCGTAGCGTGAGCCGTAAGGCTGACTATCCGACGTAGCCGATCTCTGACTTGGGCCTAGTAGCCGGATAAGAAGACAAGCGTTTTTGAAGAAAAATTTATAACAAGTATAGTTGTATCGTGGCGCAGAAAACACGTTCACATGAATGCGACAAAAGCGTATAGCATTCATGTAAACAGCGGTAATTAAACCACCCGTGTCTGACACTAATGCGTCAGACACGGGTGGTTTTGCGAGTCCCGGTCGAATCACGGGTCGTAAATCACGAGGAGGGGAATGGTTGCCCCCCGTTTTGCGAACTGAGAGCGTCCGTCTTTCGCTATAAGGTATTCATTTAGTGCAATCTAAAAAACAAATACTCGAGATAATGAGCCGCTCGTAGGCAGCAGACGAAATCGCACATGGGCATGGGTGACAAGATTTCGTGTAGCGGTGAACAAGACCGTTTGTTGGCCATGCAACGTTATGAGTGGCCTGCTGAGCGTCTAACACACACGCATGACCGTTTCTTCTAACACACATGACCATTTCTAGCTCAAGAAGATCAAAACTGAACGGCGGCCATCATTGAATGAGGTAGGAGTAAACGACAGCAACAGTAAGGCATTATGTAGATATGTACACAAAAGGATGTTTCGTGGTTCGATTATGATGCGACTTCCGCGAGAGGGTTTTTCAGCCTGCCGCGCATTCCGGCACTGAGCGCCACGGAGAGCAGCTGGCCAGTGAGGCAGGACTGTTCGACAGCCTTCAAACCAAAAGCAATCTTGAACGGTTTGCAGCGCACTTGTTCCTCGCGCGAAAAGCACCGCCCCGCACCGCAGGAGACGGGGACGCGTGAGCGTGGGACTTTAGAGGGAGAGACTGAGATGCTATTGAAGGGGAGAAAAAAAAACCATGCTGAATGCCTCATTTCTCCGAACCGCGACAGCACGCTTCGCGCCCCTCCTTATCCGGTGTTGCGCACCAGCACAAATTCAGATGTTTGACCTCCGAAGCGTTGTCCTTCTATTCCTGACTTAGTGGCGGCGTCTGGTGTCTGGAAAGTAACTACTGGCAAGATGGCGACAGTGGAACCATCACCTTAATATCTCGTCGTCTCGGCCCTCGCTAATTTCCGTGACTTCGCTCCTATGGTGCAGCGGCAGTGAGACCAGTCTCGCTGTCACCCCAACTGCAAATACCTCAGTGGCCTGGACCTCGGGGCTTGCTTGAATGACCGTTCGCAGTTGAGGTCACAATGGCCTTCCCTGTCGCGTTGGTCTTCTTTGTGCAGAACCGGTCGGTTGATACCCTTTGGTTCACGCCAAACCGGGAGATCGCCGCGCCTTCTCAACTGCCCATCCTCGCTTAGAACGGGTCATTGACCCGGTCAATGAACCGGGTCAATGAGCCGGGTTTGTCGGCTTCTGCCGTGCTGGAGGAATTCGACGCCGACCACGGTCGTAACACTACCTTAACATATGGAGTACTTGACGTGACAGAATTGGCCAAACGTGACTGGTTAGTAGCTTTCTGCGACTACCACTAGTTCAGTCTTTTCAGCTAGGTTGTTTGATGCACTCAAGGAAGTTATGGTGCTTCCTCATTCCTTGGTGTCTGCGTTTTCAGCGCTATAGGTTGATTGAATTTCTACGAATCCTCTTTACGTTGCACCAGAAGTTTATTTTTGTATCTTTTTGTATACTTCAATATCTTAAATGGAATGATGTCGCAACACCAAGACATCAAAACATACGAAGCCTGTTTCAGTTTTCTAGTAGGTTAAGACGTTTAAGAACAAGTATATGGTTCTTACAAATAACTGAATACAAAATGCTCACGTTTGTGCGTATTACAACCTTTAAGGGGGGATGGAGGGCAAAATCGACCGAAAATGCGACTTTTAAATTTTCATAGCACGATATTCCTGCATAACTGGGAAGTGCTTCCACGAAGTGGCGCCTTTTTACGCGCAGTGGAAAGCGTTTAAAAATGGCCCCAAACGCGCCTTATCCCGTGACTGCACCGCGGCAAGCTCGAACTTTAAATGGCGTTTTCTCCAAACACTACTTTTCGTCAGAAAAGCAACATTTTCTCTGTAACCACTCCAGCTATCAAGTGCAAACTTTTGTGACTTCTTTCTGAATAACATGCGCCCTTTCTGAAGCAAAAGAATGGCGTTGGCACCAGAATTGTATTTTTTTTAAGAAATATTTTCTTTAAGAAAAAAGCCCTAAAATGCTAGCCATCAAACATCTAAATTTTTAACTAAAGAATGGTCGTGCCTATAATTATTATTTTGGTTCAGAAGGATACCCTGGGCACATGTAATAACCAGAAGAGATTTCACCATTTTACATGCAAAATCTTTTTTTCACAAATGTTCCTTCAAAAAATAAAAATAGTAAAATTATAATTTTTTTTTATTATTTTTAAAATGGCTTTGTATTTTCTTGCCAAATTCACAAAACGTCTAGTAAAATCTCCATTCAAGCCACTTGCAAAATTTTGTGGTGTTTGTTTTAAAAATAACAGAGCGATGGGCAGTACTAGTTGCACACCTGTCTCTGCTATCCATCCCGCCTTAAACTTATTGCATTAGAGGCAACTATATTTTGCGAGGTCCATATATTCGAATTGGTCTGCATGCCCCACTGCCGTCAGGACACTGTGTATCAGGATGTCTCGATCTCCATGGGGCCCTACACACGGTTACATGTCTCGCTCCGTGCTCGACCAGCCCTTTGGTAAATGTGCGAAGGGTAAGGTCTACGAGACACTGCTGACGTTAGATAACTTTTATCATTAGCCAAGCCGGCCGATGCATAAATGAAAGCTTAGACGACGCCTATTCCATAAAGCATAGAACAACGTCATATTGCCCTTTAATATCGGATTTTATCGGATGAATCAGAATTCCCAAGAATTTTATAGGCCAGTGCTGCTCGGATTTTTTCAGCTTTATCCGATAAGACGAAGTCGTAGGTGTACCATGGAGTGGCGTAACCATGCTATTGCTTGGCCTTATCTCGCATGTCAGCATCACTTTCGTGTAAATTTTCTTTGAAACAGTAATGGAGGGAAGACTTAATAGCACTACGCTTATACAATAGGAAGCACGAACACTTATGACAAAATGACTTTGCATTCGCGGCGTTTGTATAGAAACTATGTGCATGATTTAGACTTCAAAAGTACCACACTGCTTCAATGAAAGTACACCCACAGTCATAGGCATCAGAGTTCTTTGAACAACGTCGAATGCCAGGCCTGCTAACATGGCCTTAGCAGCCCTACCATACATCATTGCCCTGTGACGTTGGCTCTATCGGCAGTACAAATCGAAGCGTCGGTTTCGTACACGATGTTCTTACCTAGTACGCATTATTAAAACTCGATCTTACGAAGGGCCGA
The DNA here is from genome assembly GCA_030522465.1 of Rhipicephalus appendiculatus. NCBI lineage: Eukaryota > Metazoa > Arthropoda > Arachnida > Ixodida > Ixodidae > Rhipicephalus > Rhipicephalus appendiculatus. The sequence continues at coordinate 4,939 of JALIZH010027593.1, forward strand.
TCTGATATTGTTCGATACTGAGAACTCCTGCGAGATCCGGTTCTCAAGCAAAGCTTGTCTTGACTTACCTGAAAAGCCAATGTTCCACTGAAGCTGGGCGCCTAAGTAATAAAAATAAAGCGAAAATTCGGCAGATTCCACGCCTTGTGGCGAGCGCTTTCATGCGAAGCAGTAAGCGAGTAATTATCTATGCTAATTTTTCGCATGAAAGTGTTTCATGCCGGGGTCCACCAAAACTTCAGTGACGTATATCACAACGTTACTAGAAGAAACTCAGTTTCAAAGCTCCGCCGGAGAAGTAGTCCGCGTGGCGGTCGCGAGAACTAGTGGCGCTGTAGTCAACTCTTGCTTCCGCGGCCCTACATTTGTGGGTACGTTCACAGAAAATGGAAGAGGTAACAGCGTACGGAGATTGACTAGCACCCTTAAGGAGTGCGCAGCCGCGCCCGAACTACACTAAAGTGCATTCACTCACAGGAGGTGCTCCCGCAAAGGCTGTCCACGTCGCCCCTCACGAGATCTTCTTTCTACGTTAAAATCAATTGAGAAAGCTGTCTGGAGCCATTTGACGAAAAGCCCTTAGTGGGTGACCACTTTTGGAATGTGCTTGAGAATTTCGAGTGGTTTCCAGGGCATCCTTTGAGCTGTATCGCTCATGATCAGGACGTGATGGCTAGAATAGTGATGTTTTATTTTGTGATGAAACTGTTCCTTTTTTTTTTTGCAAGCAATTCAATCAGCAACAACAGCTTTCTTAAAAGGTGGAAAACTCCAGAAAGAAGCTGAAGTTGCTCTAACATTTTCCTTCTACTCTCGATTGTTAGCCGTCGCAAAGCCTTGTCATGTACGCGGTGTAAGGCATGGGTACTGTTTTTGCGAGAACTTCATTTTTGTAAATAGTAGAAAATATGATTACTATTTTTTAGAACGTTTTTGTGTTCCCAATTAGTTAATTTGTTTGCACATATAAAAAATGCTTTTACAAACGTTTTGGGTCATTTTTCGTCTAGGTGAGACGGCTGTTGTTAAAAGGGTAGCAGTTGTTAGTAAAACTACGTTGAAAATGCTCATTCACTTTGAAACTCCCGTACTTGGGAGCTAAACGCAACGTAAACAGCGCAAATATACGATAGGCTGGACATTATTTGATTCTTAGCCAACCAATGACAACATATCCGGGCCAATACCTACAGGCAACCTTATGTATATCCACCTTCGCAGTCCACAAATACGACGCGAGGATGTCGACTGGAAGTATGATAAATGTTTGATAGTAGTACAACTAGAGCGCCGCCGCGAGCAACAGCGCGCCGGTGTGCCGCCGTCTCAGACGATGCACCGAGAGTAGCCCAAGAGCTGACTGCAGCGCCGTTAGTTCTCGCGACCACCGTTCGGACCATCCTCCTACGCTGGCGGAGATACGGAGCTTTGAAACTTAGTTTATTCTAGTAACGTTGATATATCCGTCACGGCAATGACATCGAAAAAATACACATGTTCAGAAGGCAAGAAAAAAGAAAGTTCCGCCAACGGAAGTCTGACCCACGACCTCTCCGACCTGGCTCTAACCCCGCGTTTCCCCACTTACGCTCAGCCCGTGAAAAATCGCGACCGACTAACAGGGAAGACCCGACGCGCTTTGCGTTTTCCGCCAGTTGCAAAGTGGCGTTCAATACTCTAACATGCCGTGAGTTAGCGACCTTAGCCCAAGTTCAGCGTCAAATCAGTGAGGCTCTTCTGGCTGTAACACCACTTTCTCTGATTCCGCTCTCTCCGCTAACTGCTACAGCTACCACAAAAATCTACGAGCAAAAGGGCTTCTGTAATCATTGATCACGGACGTTAGTCGTCGGAATGGAGATGTATCACTAAGCGTCAACGTGAGTGCATTTATGTTAAACGGCGGTAAAACTACAAGAGACATTGCGCCAGCTCTCTTCTTAGCACAGTAAACATTCAACTATTCCTGTAAGGACACATTTCACTATCGTGTTATACCGATTTCTATGACGGAGTGACCAACCACGTTTTTTTTTTAGCTTTGAGCCATGGGTTACGCCGTCGATCGACGTGTTTTTGTAAGCGTAGTAGTAGTGTGCACAGCGTAGACATACCAAAAACATCGACTACACTGGCGTTTAGAGGGTATCTTATTGTCTGACGTAACGTCATCAGTCCCGTCATAGGAGAGACGTTAGTATTGCCGCAACGAAGTGCACTTTACGATGCAGTGATGTGAATTTCATTCCGAGCTTTCGTTAGCCTATTCCTGGTCGAGCAACGCTTGAATATAGCTTGGTGAATCATAGGAATACAAATGCAATGTTTATTAGACGGCTATAGAAGCACATCCGACACTGCAACCACTATTGTCGTTAACGACTAATCATGCCTGAGTACATATTTAATGCTTATGTCGTGGTAATAAAATTTGATAGCGAGCACTGCAACTACTTTTGCCATTGCGCCAGCATTTACGACAACATAGGGTCTTTTCTCAAGCAGTTTCAAGAGCTGCTGTGGTTCTGTGGTAGGGCACCTGACTGCCACACGGATGCTTGGGTTCGATTCCTGCTAAGCTCCTTATTTTTAGATGTGAAGCATCTTATGGCGAAGCTTAATCCGGTGGTGGTGGTGGTGGTGGTGGTGTGCCACGTGGCCTCACTTACTGCGCATGCGCGAACCCTTTCAAAAAAAATAAAAAAACCTCCTCTCCCCCTCTTTCTCCTCGTCCCTCCCCGCGGCAACCACACCCTCACTGCGCATGCGCCTCCCCTCCTCTCTCTCCCTCCAACGCTCCCCCTCTCTCCTCTAAGGCATCCCCTGCCCGCGGCGTCCACACTCCCACTGCACATGCGCGTCCCCCCTCTCTCTCCTCTCCTACGCTCCCCCCCTCTCCTCTCCTCTAGGCATCCCTGCCCGCGGTGTCCACACTCCCACTGCGCATGCGCGTCCCCCCCTCTCCTCTCCTACGCTGCCCCCTCTCTCGCCTCGCGACGCCGACGCAGGCAGCGTCTGCTAGCGAGTTTCTTGGTTGTAAAAACCGACTGCTCGCGCTGCACAACCGTTCACTGGCCACCCCGTGTATATGGCAATGGATCTTGACCTGCAAGGTGGTGCCGGTGGGAGATTTCTCCAGTCCGTTGTTGAATAAAAAAATTCGCAGCGTGCGCGTTAACTAAAAGCAGACTGCGGGTCTCTGTGTCCAATCGGAGTCCTCTGTCTCTAATTGCCCATTAGCAGCGATTGACATGTTCCAGTACGAAACACCGCTTCATCACTGCGTGCTTTGCGCCTCCCCAGTTTTCTCTCTCCTGCGCAACGCTGCGATGAGCGCCAGCGTCAACGCCGCCGCCAGTGTAAGCGTTAACGCCCGCTGCTTCACATCTACACATGGTTCCCTTTAGCGGGATATGGTGTAATTTTTATTCTTTGCATTAGTCGGATCAACGCTGGCGATGCCGGCTTTTCTTAACCTCTCGCATTTAAATTGTCAGTGTCTGCTTTTGTCGTTCCTGGGCACTTAGAACTCTCAATGGACAGTGGCGCATTGCGCTGCCCTAGGTATACAAGTATGTTTCACACGTCTCGGGGGGAGAGGGTTTGACGACGTGGCAACACTATTTTCATTTTATTCATGCCAGGAGCAGATAGTGGTGTTCTTCAAACCCTATTACACTCCCACATACAAATTTTGGTCTACAGGAAGCTGAGGAGGTGATCATGGGAGCACACAGACGTACGTGACTGGATAGATAGATAGATAGATAGATAGATAGATAGATAGATAGATAGATAGATAGATAGATAGATAGATAGATAGATAGATAGATAGATAGATAGATAGATAGATAGATAGATAGATAGATAGATAGATAGATAGATAGATAGATATAAACGCTGAAAGTACTTTTGCTTCAACCGAAATTGTTTCGCGTTTAAGAAACGTTTTTTCTGCGGAATGGGTTTCAACCCGGGCATCCCTGATCAAAAAAGGAATGCCTTTAAAACTAGGCTACCAGAGAAGAGAATGCTGTGGTTAAATTGAATTTAATATCAAAAATAATTTATTTTATTAGCATTTGAGGATCTTCAAACGTGCTCAGACGCGTCTCTGTATTAAGGAGATTTGCATCACAGTGATTGCTCACCTTCCAAAAATGTTGTCAGTACCCCATAACAAACTTCGGCGACTTTGAGCGTATCTATCTATCTATCTATCTATCTATCTATCTATCTATCTATCTATCTATCTATCTATCTATCTATCTATCTATCTATCTATCTATCTATCTATCTATCTATCTATCTATCTAGCCGCCTACGACTTTGTGCTCTCCAGGCCGTATCGTTAATGGGATTTATACGAAATTTGGATATTGGCATAACATGACTGTTTGACGAACATAAAGTGGTTGGTCATGACTAACCTTGCCATGAAAAGTATGATTTACATGTCACGCTCATGGCGTGCTCGCGTCGCGGCCGTTTCGTTAGCTTGAGATACACCAAATTTGGTATTAAGTGACATGACTGTATGACGAACATAAATGACATGTGGTAATGTGGAAATCATGACAAGCCATGAGCGACATGACTTGCATTCCACGCTCATGGCGCGCTCGCGGCCGTTTCGTTAGCTTGATATACACCAAATTTGGTACTGAGTGACATGACTTTATAATGAAAATAAGTGGCAGGTGGTAACATGAAAATCTTGGCATGCATGTCATCTACAACGCCATTTACATGTCCACGCTCATGGTGCGCTTGCGTCCAGTTCGCTAGCTGGATATACACCAAAGTTGGTATTGCGCAACGTGACTGTATGACGAACATAAATGATAGGTCCCAACATGTAAAACATGACATGTAAATTATGTAAAGCATGATCTGCTCCTTCCAGGCTGCTTCGCTTTACATCCATTCTCACAGTGCGTGGGATCTGCCAGTTTTTTACAAACAGAATTATTATATTGGTGAAATTTCAAATGTGTGTCAACTATGGCTCCTAAAAATGATGTATGATCACTCAAAGGAATGACTACTGAGTCCACAAAGCGGTGGGGAATGAATGGTAATTTTTTTGTTCGGTGAATGAAAAAGCATAAAACAAGTTTTGGAAGGATTAATCAATAATCTATTATTGTCGCACCACTCAACAAGTGAATTAAGGTCAGCTTGAAGTCTGGACACAAGAGTCGCAGAATCCGAGTGATTAGAAAAAAGAAGAGTCGTGTCATCAGCGAAAAGTAAACATGAAGAATAGTTAAGGCAACGCGGTAAATCATTTATATGTATCAAAAATAATAATGGGCCCAAGATCGAACCTTGAGGAACGCCTCTGTTACGTTAGTGCGGGACCAGTTATCCCGTAGTACTCTAGTTTACGAAAAAGGATGAAAAGGTCAATATTGTCAAACGCTTTAGAAAAAGTCGACAAAGATAGAACGTGCGATGGAATTTGCTACTATTACCACGCTTATGTGTGCTGTATCAGACGTAGGGACATTTTGCGGTGTCCGTGTATCAGGGGAACGCGTATCAGTGCCATCAGGGGAACGCGTATCAAGATGTCTCGAACTTCCGGGGGCCCTACATTAGTTGACGCCTCTCGCTCCGTGCGCGAGAAGCCCTTTGTTAAGTGTGCGATGGATACGGTCTACGAGATACTGCTGACGCGATGCAATGTTCATATCGTCCAAACCGGCCGATGTATGAGTGAACGCTTACAACGAGGCCTTTTGACAAAGCCTGGAACTGGGTCATGTTAGCGGTTAAAATTCGAGTTTATCGGATAATTCCGCGTTGCCAAAAAATTTTACAGGGAGATATTTATTGTTTTTTTAAGTGGTGGGGGGGGGGGGGGAGTTATCCGAAAACATCGGAGCCCTAGGCCTTAAACACTCAGGGGTGTAATAGCACGAACACAACGGGCAACTTAAGTGCACTTTGAGGGAGTGCACATAGCCGTTCACACGTTGTTACACGGAAACGCTTAGTGACACCCGCCGCACAGCAAACTTGGCGGCGAGTGCGTTAGCCAAACTCACTTCGCTGCGACGGAGTGACTGCTCTTGGTGGCAGTGGCTCGATAAAAGCTATTTAGTTTCTAAAGCTGACTTATTAATATTTTTATTTTCGCTATTCGTAATATTGTTCTGCATTGAACGTGCCACGCCACAAGAAACAACTTTGCTATTCCCGCTGTCAGGCTTTACAGCCACGGCCACCAGGGGCATGCCGCATCCGCCACGTTTGGACCCTAAAGTTTATTTTAAGCTCTCCTTAAAGCTTTAACACTTTTTAAAGAAGCAATGTTTCGAACATGAAATATCTGTTCTGCAACTTAAGAACCCATGGCCATTACCATCATTTCCAAAGTACGCTTCCCTTTCTCGTGTAGCATCGCGCCGTCGAAAAGACATGCTGGCTGCGTAGGCGCACTCGCTCAACATAACACCAAATGTGCCAGGGATACCGGGGTAGAACCATGCTATTGCCGGCGTGTCTGATATCAGGATCACTTTTGCTTAAATAACGCCCTCAAACTATCATCGAGGCACGGTTTATAACAACGCGCTTGAACCACCAAAACAAAAAATCAAGACAAAATGTTTTTGCGTTCGCCGTGCTGGAATAGAAACTATGTGTATTCCTACCACTTCAAAAGCGCCGCAATGCTTCAGGAACAGTAAATCCATAATAGTACACTAAAAATTTGCTTGAACAACGCTGACTATCAGAGCTTCTCAGATCTCCCTGGTAGGCCTAGTATACACCACTGATCATGAGAGATTGGCTCCATGAGCGGTGGCTTCGGGAGGTTAGCCACAGTATGTTAATAAATTTCGCTGAGCACCCACAGCCGATGATGAGGTCGGGTTTCAGGCTCAATAGTTTGTTCGGCACAACTAGATGGTATCGCATAGCAGAATACATCGTAGTCTAAATCAGCGATATGTGATCGGGGAACATTCTTAAATGCGAATGCATTTCTTAGTCGGGCTATGTCAGGCATCCGGCGTTGTCCGCGGAGAAGGAGGATAGGATGAGGAGTTGTGCGCGCCGGCAGGTGTTATCTCTCCGCTCTCGCTCTCCCATTGCAACAGCTGCGGGCGCGCGCGCTTATGCTCGCCCCTAGCAACCGGAGCAGGGGGGTGCGGGCGGAGTAGCGGAGAGTGAGTGGAGAGGAGGAGTGCGCTCTGGTGTGTGAGGGCGCTCGCATCGCGGAAGATCGGCGGAGCTCCCGCGTGTGTGGAGAGTGTAGGAGAGGGTAGGTGCAGTGCTTTGCCGCTCCTTCTCTCGCCGTTCGCTCTCTCTCCTCCCTGCGCCCCACTCTCCCGTCCGCTCGCTCGCACGTATATATAAATGGAGTGAAGCGCGCGCGAAATGCATTCGCATTTCCTCACGATTCCCTTCGGGGAGGTGGGGGGCATTTTTTTTAAATGCGAATGCATTTCTTAGCCGGGCTATGTCAGGCATCCGGCGTTGTGCGGCGTTGTCTGGCGTTGTCCGCGGCGGCGGCCGCGCGCCGGCAGGTGTTACCTCTCCGCTCTCACTGCCTCTCCCATAGCAACAGCTGCGGGCGCGCGCATTTATCCTCGCCCCTAGCAACCGGAGCATGTGGTGCGAGAGAGTGTAGGAGAGGGTAGGTGCCGTGCTTCGCCGCTCCTTCTCTCGCCGTTCGCTCACTCGCACGTATATATATATATATATATATATATATATATATATATATATATATATATATATATATATATATATATGAGAACTAATAGACAGTGATGCCAAGGAAAGTATAGGGGACGTTATTAGAAGTAATTTTAATGTAAATGTCTGGCAGACTTGTTGCCATCAGGTGGTATGCGAGGGATTATTAGTCAGCTGCCAGCTCGTAATAAGATCACGTGCTACGTGACGCCTACAGGCAAAAAGAGTGTTCCACACTCGTCGTAATGGCAACAGGCGGCGCTGACTGACGCTCCCACGTTTAAATGCACATATATACCCTAGAAAGTGGACGGAGGGAAGACCGCCACCGTAGCTCAGTGGTAGAGCATCGGACGCGTTATTCGAAGGTCGCAAGTTCGGATTCCTGCCGGTGGCAAGTTATCTTTTCGTCCACTTTTCTTTCTTCACATTTACATTAAAATTACTTCTAATAACGTCCCCTATACTTTCCTTGGCATCATTGTCTGTTAGTTCTCATTAATACTGTGTTTAACAAACCAAACGAGCCCTTAAGTTTACAATTATTTCCTTCAGTCATAACGAGGGTCTCGTTCTGGCAGACTTGATGCCTTCAGGTGGTATGCGAGGGATTATTAGTCAGCTGCCCGCTCGTAATAAGATCACGTACTACGTGACGCCTACAGGCAAAAAAAGAGTGTTCCACACTCGCCGTAATGGCAACAGGCGGCGCTGACTGACACTCCCACGTTTAAATGCACATATATACCCTAGAAAGTGGACGGAGGGATGACCGCCACCGTAGCTCAGTGGTAGAGCATCGGACGCGTTATTCGAAGGTCGCAGGTTCGGATTCCTGCCGGTGGCAAGTTATCTTTTCGTCCACTTTTCTTTCTTCATATTTACATTAAAATTAGTTCTAATAACGTCCCCCTATACTTTCCTTGGCATCATTGTCTGTTAGTTCTCATTAATAATGTGTTTACCAGAGAAAAGCGAGCCCTTAAGTTTACACTTCTTTCCTATATATATATATATATATATATATATATATAAACAAAAAAATAAAAAATAGAAAAAAAAAACAGGCCCTGCGCCATGCTCCCGACCGGGCTGCAGAAATTAGGCGCCATTTCCTTCTTCAAACCACAATCACCATATATAAATGAAATGAAGCGCGCGCGAAATGCATTCGCATTTCCTCGCGATTCTCTTCGGGGGAGGTGGGGGGGCATTTTTTTGTAGAATGACAGCGTTCTCGCGTACGCAATTCTAAACCTCGCGTTTATTAGGGGGCGCTTTCCTACGGCTACGTAGGAAAGCACCCCTAATACGTATTGGTGTTTGAGCAGCGCGCTGCAAGTGTCGACAAGGGAGAAACCGAGGCTTTTAAATATTTCTGTTTCTTTTAAACTGCGGCGCGCGGAGTAACCCCTCTGCGTCTCCTGCCATGGGGTAACGTCTGACGAAAGGTGTGCCCAGCGTTTTTTTTTCTTTTTTAAGGGCGAAGCTCCTTAGGGCCTAGCCTTGTCGTCGTCCGCGTCCGTCACGGGGAGATTCGTGGATGTGGTTCACAAAAGCGGTATAAGAATAGTATAATATTAGTCATAATTGTGACAGAACAATACGAAAAACCCAGAAGCACAATGCTTTATACTAGTCGGTGACTTAACATTCACATTATGGACTTCAGGACCTAGGACCTTCATTGTCCTTGAAGCTCACTGTCCGCTGTCATGGTGGTAAGAAAACCATTTTTGTAGTGGAAACATGTATGTATGTGAATAAAAAAAAAGGTTTACAATAGACGAGCAACATATAATTGTGAGGAAACAATGTAAAACACCTACAAGCACAAACCCTTTATAGTTGTCGGTGCCTCCAACTTAGACATTATGCACCTTAGGACCGAGCTTTGTCGTCGACTCTTTGTCACTTTATGGCACTAAGTTTGCATTATATGGGGCAACGTTCGGGTAACATATTTGAGACACACCGAAAAAAGGTTTAGTAATACGCTAATGTCAATCGTAATTGTGACAGAACAATACGAAACACCTGCAAGCACGAACCCTTTATACTAGTCGGCGATTTTAACTTAGACATTATGGACCTTAGGATCTAGCTTCGCCCACTCGTCACCAGTCAGTTCGTGGAGATGGGTGGATTTTTTTAAAGACGATAGTCTTTCTTGGGAAACTTAAACGCAACAATTTTGGTCTGTCTGTCTGTCTGTCACCCGATTCAGCTAGCTACAGGGCCAAAGTAACTAATTTCTGAACGCCCAGCCATCTTGAACTGGTGTTTGCGTTCATACTTGTGAACATATTCGATCAAAAAGCAAATACTACGCATACCTGAGGCGCAACATTAATATGTAAGTATCAGGTCGTGTGTTCTTTCATTAGAAAATACACAGATACGTAATTCTAAAGACCCTAGTGTCTTTTAGGCTGTGCTGAAAATGCGAAGCTGTGCATCAACTGCGACGCTTTGCACGAACAAGCGCTTTGCCGACGATAAGCCGGCAGTGGCCTTTGGTTCAGCACAAGCTCATGTTTTTCGATGGCGTCCATACCTCGCGCAGCGCCGCTTCTATTTTTCCTTCCGCATCGCGAGTGGGTAGAGGAAGGGACCACTTTTTCGTGCGCGTCTCAAATGCAGTTTCATAAATAGAAAGAAATCGTATGAGCGTTCCCTTATAAAAAACACGGTCGTGCCGCTCCCAGATTTGCGTATCGCCAGCGGTAAGTATAAATAGTATATAAATGTACCTAAATAGCTCACCGTTAATGCGCTAACGAATTCATGGCGCGTAGTAGAGTTGCCTGAAGCGGCGCGCTGAGGAGCGAGTGGTCGCTGGTTGGAGTCCTTAGTCGGGTGCGCCAGAATTTTGCTCTTTGGATTTATTTTTCTTTGCGGCCTTTTTTATGTAGATACAAACGTATGCATATACGGGACATGACGGCGACGGCTAAAATCTTTTGAAAGTATACAAGGAATTGCTATCGCAATAAAAAACAAAACAGTTTCTTTCAGGGTCTGGGGTTCGAAGCTGGGTATCGGTCGTAAAGTGAGTGGCTCTACGAATAGGCCGCACGCCCATGCTTGGCCACTTGGAACTGAACTGAAGCACATGAAAGAATTCTGGGTACTATGCCGAAAATGAACAACTGGGGAAGCGGTATACTTGCTATGGGTGGTTGATTAACATAGTTTGTGCTAGCGGAAATAAATTGGTCGGCTGGACAGCGCGTATGGTCGATATCAGGAACTGTGCATTTAAGGAAATTTGACTTCTTTGCCTGGGGTTTGCACGCGGAAAGTTGAATATGATGTAGGGTAGTGGAAAGGTTTTGTACAGTATTTAGTGAACTAGGGAAGTAAGCCTGCAATTTTTTAGTGCCGTAAATGAGAGAGTATAAAGATAGTTGCAAAGAAATTCACTGGTGTAATGAACGGGAGAGAATGTGATTATTCTTAAAGCATGGTTTTCAGCTGCAGTATAGGTGTTAAATAATATTTCTGCGTTATGCTCCAGGAATCACCGCCATAACAGAGATGTGTATGAAACAGAGAAAAGTATACGCAAAGAAGTAAAGAACGAGGAAAATGTTGCCGGGTACGGACCAGTGCATCAGAGCTAAAAGCCACTTTTCTGCACACAGCTTTTATCTGGTTTCTTCAATGCAAGTGTTGGTCAAAAACAACTCCTAAGTATTTAATGTGTGAACCTATTCAGAGTTTGGTTGGAGAGAAATATTAAGGCCGTTGTATTTAGATATTTCCCTGCTTGAGTGAAGTATGACATATAGAGTTTTCTCAGTATTTATGGCTAGCCTGTTTTCTGTTAACCACTTATTTATTATTGTCATTCCTTTCGATATAACGTCTTGCAAAGACAAAAGTGTCTCACCTCAGTAAACTAACGCTTTATCACTATACATTAAAATTTTTGTGAACTTAAGAACATGCGGTAAATCATTCACGTATAAGGAAAAGAGAATGGGACCGAGAACCGATCGTTGTGGTACTCCGCATATGACAACAGTGAAAGCAGAGCGATATTTGTTAATTATTACTTGCTTTCTACGTGCGTGGAAACAGCTCTGGATGAAGTGAAGCCCACAAATTAAACTTTATCGTGCTACCAGGCAACGCGTTCTCTTTTCGTCCAGATGGTTGGTAAGTTCCTCATTCCAGGTAGCCATGACCTTTATCCGATGCCCGAGCCTTTTCCACCAGCCGGAGCTGGTCCTGAGTGTTTACTGACGTCAGTAACGCCTCCCACTGGTCTTCTGGATTTTATTGTATGCAATGACCGCGCCGATGAAGCTGCATGATCGGACTCATGAAAAAGACCTGCAGATACCCATACCGCTCTCTAGAACGGACGCGGCGCGACAACTGCAATCGCTTGCTCGTCGCGTCACACTTCTGCAATGGAATACGCTGGGTTTCTCCAACTCGCGCCTATATTCTATCGACCCTAACTTACGACTTCGCTTGCCATCCGGACTCTCCCGTCATGATGAAACTTTGTTCTGCCGCATGTGGTTGGGTGTGGCAATTACGAATGCATATTCTCATCTCATAGGAATGACCCACAGTGCGGCATGCAATTCATGCATCTGTGAGGAGACCAGTGAACACATTTTGTGCCACTGCCCTTCCTACGAGACACATCGACGCGTTCTAGGAGCCAAACTCGATCGTACTGATACAAGACCGCTGTCCGAAAACAAGATTCTGGGGCCTTGGCCCGCGGTTACGGGCATGCACAAGGCCACGAAAGCCCTACTGAGGTACCTAAAGGCGACCGGACTTCGCTAGCGTCTGTGAATTACCAGCGCGTGTGTACGTTGTGTGCGTTCTCACTAACTGTTAACTTTCCTTTTCTTTTTTCTTTCTGTCTTCTATATCTTATCTATTATTCTCCCTTTCCCCCCACCCCACGAGTAGGGTAGCCAACCGAGCTTAGCTTGGTTAACCTCCCTGCCTTTCTCCTTCATTTCTCTCTCTCTCTCTCTCTTGTACGCTCTGTTCGTCTATGAGCGGGATAGTTGGGTTGATGTGACATCCCCATACCATGTGGTACAGGGTGTTTGCAGAGTTCGGGCAGTATATTGTAGCGATGCTCAAGCACACACGCGAGTCATACAGATGTATTTATTAAGGGCGAACCTGTGCCCACAACTCAAAGTGACTGTGGTCGTAAAACCTGCGAGTCAGTCGAACACCGAAAGGATCGGTCCACCGTCTTCTTCTTCCTCCCCGCGAGAAGTGCGAGCGCGTGGCGCATACGAGCCGGATCCGGCCAGGCGCTCGTGCCACGATTATCTCTGCGCGGCACAACAATATGGCGCGCATGCGTGCCCTGTGCGCACGGTGATGGGCGCTTTATTTGAATGCGGGCAAGATGTCGCGGCAATATACTATTCCTACTGAAGTTGCCGGGGTAATCTGCGTGGAGTTGTGTACCGTGCGTATAGGTGCCCGCCTGTAGCCTTCTCCAGGTCACTGCTTGCTCTCTGCTCGAACGTTACTAGAATAAACTCAGTTTCAAAGTTCCGTATCTCCGCCAGCGGAGGAGGATGGTCCGAACGGCGGTCGCGATAACTTGCGGCGTTGCAGTCAACTCTTGCGCTACTCTCGGCGCATCATCTGCTACGGCGGCGTACCACCGCGATGAGGCGCGCTGTTGCTCGCGGTGTCTTTTGAGTTCTACTATAATAAAACCTTAAACATTTATCATGCTTCCAGTCAACATTCTCACGTCGTAATTGTCTATTGCTTAGGTGGATATGCATAAGGTTGCCTGTATGCATTGGCCCGGATATGTTGCTCATTGGTTGGCTAAGTATCAAATAATGTCCAGCCTATCGTATATTTGAGCTGTCTACGTTGCGTTTAACCCCCGCCGAAGTACGGGAGTTTCTTAGCGAATGAGTATTGTCAACGTAGTTTTACTAGCGACTGATACCATTTTAACAACAGCCGTCTCACCTAGACGAAAAATGAGCCAAAACGTTTGTAAAAGCACTTATATGTGCAAACAAGTTGACTTACTGGGAATACAAAAACGTTCTAGAAAAATAGTACTCATGTTTTCTACAATTTGCAAAAAATGAAATTCTCGCAGAAAGAGTACCCATGCCTTACACTGTATAGAAGACAAGGCTTCGCGACGGCTAACAATCCAGAGTAGAGGGAAAATGTTACAGCTACTTCACCTTCCTTCTGGAATCTTCCACGTTTTTAGAAAGCTGTTGTTCCTGATTGAATTGCTTTAGAAAAAAAAGAACGTTTTCATCACAATGTAAAACATCACCATTCTAGCCATCACGTCCTGATCCATGAGCGATACAGCTAGCTCAAAGGATGCCTTGGAAAACCACTCGAAATTCTCAAGCACAATCCAAAAGTGGTCACCAACTATGGGGTTTTCGTCAAAGGCCTCGATACAGCTTTCTCAAAACTTTCTAATGTAGAAAGAAGGTCTTGTGAGGAGCGACGTAGGCAGCCTTTACGGAAACACCTCCTCTGAGTGAATGCACTTTCGTGTGGTTTGGGCGCAGCTGCGCACTCCTCAGGGGGAGCAAGGCAATCTTCGCGCGTTGTTACTTCTTCCATTTGTCTGTAAACGTTACCCACAGATACAGTACACTCACGGTGTGTTACTTCTCGGTGTGCTACGCTCAACCAAAAAGTGACACCGATCTGTGCGGCACCCCGTTACCTGCGCTAAGCTTCAGAAATGGGAACACTGTATACGATTAAGAAGAAGATAAATTTCTCTAATATGATGGAAATGTCACAAAACCTGGTCATTGGTGAAATATTACCACTTATATACAATCTTGTTGGTTCGTATGAGCAACATACCGGGCATGTTCAAGAAAAAAAAATCCACTGCTTTGAAGGCAGCACGACAGTTGACAATTGATCGAATGTTAATATGATGCAACTCTCAGTCTCGGCAGCGTTGTTAATCGCTTGCTGTTCTATTTCTGGCGGCTCCTCTAAAACTGGGCACTGGGCTTTCGAGGGGTGACAGGCGTTTTTGGGGGGGGAATGGTGCCTTGGTTCTGAGCATTTTAGCTTCGATATATGGGGTGGAAGTGCGGGGAACAAGCGCGGAAGAGTACCGGGCGCGAGCTCCCACTTTCCGCGTGAGATAAAAACTTCTTATCCGGCAAAGCATGACCGGTAGTGCTATACAATGTTGTCATTCTCAAACTGAACGACATAGAACTTGCATTTCGCAGTGAGCTATCTATCTTTGCGATGCAAAGCTTGTTCCCACCTTTTGAATGGCGTAGGGTTTTTTTTTTTTGAGTTCCTTCACGGTAAACATTGGTTTACACCCCAATAAAGAACTAATAATGGCATGCAAACGATAAAAAAAAACAAATTACAAGTATTACTGGGTTCACTTCAGCTTGCTGGATTTGAAACCACAACTATAGCACGGCCTCAACTTGTTTCGTTCATCCGGTCACTCTCTTAGGTTATTTTTGTTGGATTTTACAACTACATTTCAGTGTGTGCCTTGATGATGCTCTCAAATGACGTTGTTGGATAAACGACCGGCTCTTTACCTATACTTACATTTATGTAGTGTATGTTACTTTGCATTTGTTGTATGTGTAACTGTTGCGTAATTGTTGTCACACAGTGTATATAATACTCAGCCACGTCACCTGCACCATATCTGCCAAGTGTTGCCGCCATTTAATAATAATAATAATAATAATAATAATAATAATAATAATAATAATAATAATAATAATAATAATAATAATAATAATAATGAGAAGAAGAAGAAGAAGAATATTTTTATTTGGACAACAAAACGAACTCTCGGGTAACGTGCAAGTCTAGACAGAAAGGAAATTCTGTTACGATTGTGCGTCGGTTCGCCCGTCACCCCAGAGACAAAAAGCCCGGGGGCTACAAGCATCCCAAACTGCTTATCGCAGCTTTTGTCTTGGCCCCTGCCATCGTGTAACCATGTTTACAAAGGAAATAAGTGAATAAATAGATAAATAAATAAATTAATTAATAAATGAACAAATAAATAAATAAATAAATAAATAAATAAGTGGCGTGAAACGAAGTCGACGTTGCGGTAGCCGCTCTTGGAGCCCGCCGCAAAGCATGTCGGCATACCGCACCGTAGATGAATCTGTTCCTCCTCACTACGCGTCGTACATGACACACCTGTTTTCGTACAAGACACTAAGCAGGGTCAAAAACAGCCCCAGAAGTGACCAGTGCAGACAGCGCACCATTCACTCTAAGCCACTTGCATTTCGCCGGCGCCGATCACAACACGCACCGCGCGGCCACGGGAGCTAGACTCGACTACAGCGCCACTAGTTCTCGCGACCGCCACGCCTACCGCCACGCGGACCGCCTCTCCGGCGGAGCTTCGAAACTGAGTTTATTCTAGTAACGTTGCTCTGCTCAGCCTTTTGTGAGCAGGTGGATAGTGGCACCGTTGCTTCCGGTAGTGCGCGAGTATTTCGGAGCATTTTCTCGGTATTGGTTCCTCTGCATTTCTGGAGTCCGAGTATCCCGACGGGGTAGCCTTTTGTGTACACTTTCGGTCTCTGGCATCTGGCGCTCGTTTCCCACCTAGAGATTCGAGCCCCGGTGTCCAGAGGATACTTGCGTCTTCGAAGTCGCACTTTAGGTGGATTTTAACGGCTGATGTGCTCATTGATCCCTGTAGAAACTTTCGACACGCTTGTTGTGAATCCGTCACAATGGTTACTGACAAAGAACTTGTACTGATCGCTAACGCAATGCCCAGTTCCTCTGCGGTGGTTGCATCATTTGCATATGTCGAAGTGTCAGCGAGCTCTCTACCTGTTTCATCAACCACGCAGGCTACAAATTTTTTCTAGCCAATGGTATTTAGCTTTCCTAGTACTACCGTAGCGGTCCTGTCAGTGAGAAAATCTCGAACATACTGGTACTTTTTCTCCCCGCACTTGTAAAGATTTAGCCTGTCAAGTATGCTGTCATGGGAGACATTGTCAAAAGCCTCTTTTAAATAGAGGGAGAGGATGGCACGCTCGCTGTGTCTCTTTGGTCAATGATGGGCGCGTCTTAGAGAAGGGGGGGTTGAAGTATCGAGGATGAATATGATTTCCCTCAACGTGCACTGGCACTGCATATCGCTTTCATCGAACTCCGACCGCTGGGGCTGGGATCGAACCTCCGACTTTCGGATCAGCAACCGAGCACCGTAACCAATCTAACACGGAGGCGGAAGACTCGACGATATAAATATCTCGCATAAAGTTTTTCTTGACGTGCACATTTTCAACAGAGAACAAGTTGCAGAACAAGTAACAGTATATCTGTACAGCGTAATTCACTGCCTCATAATATAAAAGTATTTCAAGTCACGGAAATGACCTAACTACCTTTCTACGAACACCTATAGTACAGGATTTTGGGCTACTTAGCTGGATACACACACTGAGGTTATAATGCTGAAAAGAGTAGCGCACATCCAGTCCTCTTCCTTGGTCTCCCTGTTTTCAGGGCTATCGTTTCAATGAATTTCTCGGACCCCTGTTTAGGTTGAACAGCTTCGTGGTTGATGTCCAACACAAAGGTGTAATTAAGGCTCCGTGTTTACTGTGTAAATTTTTCTTGAAATATAGAGGGCGTTTTTTTGAGCGTTTATTTGGGGAAGGTCGGTGTTTATCGGAGTGTCTTAGTCTATAATTCCCAATTCCCTGAAACTCGAATATTGTAAGTGAAATGATATCTGAACACTGAGAGATCAGAATACACGAAGTGTGTTTGAGTTGCCTTGAAGGTTCAAACGCACAAGAACGCGTACACACACGCACAAGCACTTCAATACAAAACACCCAGGTTCATGCGTATTGCAGCTTTTCAGCTTGTTGTAGAATAGGCCAGGATATTTTACGATGTCCCTATATTCGATGTCGTGTGGCGTGCCCCAGTGCCGTCAGTAGACTGCGTATCAAGATGTCTGGAGCTTTCGAGGGCCCTACATACGTTGTAGCTGAGTGCGCGATCAGCCCTTTGTTAAATGTGCGACTTGTGTGGTCTATACGAGGTATTGGTGATGCGAGGTCAAGTTTATATCGGCCAAAACGACCAATTTATAACTGAATAAATGAAAGGTCAGAGCTTGTTCCGTCGGTAAAGCATGGAACAGCGTCAAATTAACTGGTAGAATTGGAAGTTCATCGGATAAATTCGAATTGGCAAAAAATTTTACAAGCCAGTAGATAGTGTTTTTCTTTCGGATTATCCGAAAACAGAGACCTAAGTGCAAGCAATGAGGGATGTAAAGATCCTGTAGGAGGCTTAGCTCGTGTAACAAATCACTTTAGCGTAAATGTTTCCCCTAAATTTTTTGCCTGGAGTTTCGGCTTTATAACGCCGCCCTTATACAACACATGTCACGAAAAATAAAACTTCTCATAAAATGTCCTTCCCTTTGAAGTGCTTGAATAGAAACTATGTGTATTCTTTGGACTTCAAAAGCATCACACAACCTCCGGAGCAGTGCGTCCCACAATTGTACACGAAAGAGTTATTTGAACAACGCTTATTGCCAGCGCTTCTCACACGTCCGGAAGAGCCCTAGCATACACCATTGCCCCTGAGACGTTGGTTCGATGAGCAGTCTGTCTTCGCAATGTGTTCGCTGTGCGAAATCCAGTGCTCTTACGCACGCAGTACCGAAACTGGTGTTCACTCTGTGTCACTTGCAAGAAAACTCGAAAGACGAAGTGCTGAAAGCTAGGAGCGAGCACTACGCAATGAGAAAAGAAGGGTGTTTCAGCTCCACAAAAGGGAAGCCTGGGGAGGGGTGAATCATGCAGTGTGCACCGCTTTTAAATGCGAAGCATTTCTTAGCGAACTTCGGCGACTTTGAGCGTATCTATCTATCTATCTATCTATCTAGCCGCCTACGACTTTGGGCTCTCCTGGCCGTATCGTTAATGGGATTTATACCAAATTTGGTATGCCATAACATGACTGTATGATGGACATAAATGGCTGGTCATATCATGAAAATCATGACTAACTTGTCATGAAAAGTATGATTTACATGCCACGCTCATGGCCGGCTCGCGGCCGTTTCGTTAGCTTTATATGCACCAAATTTGGGATTGAGTGACGTGACTGTATGAGGAACATAAATGACAGGTGGTAATATGCAGATAATGACGTGCATGTCATGTACAACATGATTTACATGCCACGCTCATGGCGCGCTGACGGCCGTTTCGCTTGTTTGATATACACCAAATTTGGTATTTCGTGACGTGACTGTATGACGAACATAAATGCCAAGTGGTAATATGAGAATCATGACATGTCATGTGCAACATGACTTGCATGCCACGCTCATGACACTCTCGTGGCCGTTTCGCTAGCTTGAAATACACTAAGTTTGGTATTGAGGGACGTGACTGTACGACGAGCATAAATGACAGGTGGTAATATGAAAATCATGACCTGCATGTCATATACAACATGATTTACATGCCACGCTCATGGCGCGCTGACGGCCGTTTCGCTAGCTTGATATACACCAAATTTGGTATGGCGTGACTTTATTGTATGACGAACATAAATGCCAAGTGGTAATACGGATGTCATGACATGTCATGTGCAACATGACTTGCATGCCACGTTCATGACACACTCGTGGCCGTTTCGCTAGCATGATATACAACAAACTTCGTATTGAGGGACGTGACTGTATGACGAGCATAAATGACAAGTGGTATTATGGAAACCATGATATGTCATGTGCGAGATGACTTGCATGCCACACTCATGGTACTCCCGTGGCCGTTTCGCTAGCTTGATATACACCAAATTTGCTGTTCAGTGACGTGATTGTATGACGAGGATAAATGACAAGTGGCAATATGCAAATCATGACATGTCATGTGCAACATGACTTGCATGCCACGCTCATGACACCCTTGTGGCCGTTTCGCCAGCTTGACATACAAATTTTAAGGTGAAAGCCTTTAATGTCTCATGTTCACGTCCGACGTCCGCCCGTCCGTCCGTCCCTCCAGCCGTGCCCTGGCAAAGTGCCAGTTGGGCGCCGGGGCGCGCAAACGGACGCTGGTCGCGTTGGACTTTACAGCGCTCGCGCTTTGCTTGCGTAGCGTCGCTGTGACCAGCGTCTCTGATCATGCAAGGAGGGAGACGCGCGCACCACGTTCCATTCTGACCGACCCCGTCTCAGTGGGCGCAGGCGTTCGAGGAACACACTTTGGAATTGACAGGGTGTCCGTCAATGTAAACGCTGGAACGTGGATGGCGTCTGCACGATGCGCAGAGCGCGAGAATACGAACGCATGCGAAACGGAGGCAGATTGGTCTCGCGTCTCGTTGCGATTCGAGGTAAAAAATTAAGCGAACATAAGTGGCAGGTTGTAACATGAAAATCATGGCATGCATGTCATCTACAATGCCATTTACATGCCACGCTCATGGTGCGCTTGCGTCCAGTTCGCTAGCTTGATATACACCAAAATTTGTATTGCGTGACGTGACTGTATGACGAACACAAATGACAGGTCCTAACATGTAAATAATGACAAGCATATTATGTACAGCATGATTTGCTCCTTGCTGGCTGCTTCGCATCACATCGATTCCCACAGTGCGTGGGATCTGCCGGTTTTTTCCCACAGCAAAACTTTTATCCTTTACTGCTTTGTTGGCCACCGGTCCACGTTTGTACCATCACTTTCCAGATATGTTTCAGGAAGTGGTGTTTCAATCATGTGACTTCATCGCAGAGGTGCACGTTTCTGTCCCAGGTTTTAAATGAGAAACGTGACCGTCTTGGTAAATGCTAAATTTAGTCGGAGATTCTGACACCGCTGGTAAACCTAACATTGTTTTAGGCAGTAACGACCAACCCTTAACTTTTATTATGCATAGTATGGAGCAGTGGCAAGTAGAGGGATTTACTCCATTTCTGTGGCGCATACCCGTTTATGATGGACCATGACGACAACGTGACACGCCGACAAGCCGAGGCCATGAAGACGATATGACACGCGCAAAAAATCGAGACCCTACGTTGCTTCGGAGGGGAAGAAATAAACTTTTTATTCAGAAATGCGAGTGGGAATGGGGGAGCCAGATTGCACGGGGGCTAGATTGTGGCCCAGGGGGCCGCTACACTAGCAGACCAGTCCGCCAGCCCGGCCTGTATTCGCAAGTTTGTGCTTCTTAAGGACCTCTCCCAGGCTTCTGGCGAGGGAGATGGCTGCAGGAGCTCCTGGGGGGGGGGGGGGCAACCTCATAATATGTGGTCTTGTCCTGCCTGCGATAGGCCACAGTGAATACATTTGTGTAGCTTGTCATCTTTCATTATTGCGGCCAGCCTCCTCGGGCTGAGTATACAATGACCCTGAGCCCTTCTTAGAGTCGTTGCTTGGGCCCGGGTTAATGATCCATCTGGCGGTGGATAAAGCCTTCTTTGTTCCCGGTGCCGGCTGAGTCTGTCTCCGTAGCTGAGCGCCAGGTTTTGGTTCCTGGGGCCGCATCACTGCCCGGTTTATGTTTCCTCGGGCTGTCTGGGCCTCATTTCCCCGGGTTCCCACAGTGGCCGGGAACCCATATGAGCTTGATTTCTTGTTCAGGTCGTGCTAATTTTTGCAGAGCCGTGCTGTTTGTATACCTGGCAGCATACATGCAATCCGATACGATGAATTTCGTGCCCTCAGTGGTGGTTCCAATGGCGATCGCTGTTTCTTCTGCCTCCGTAGTGGAGCCGGCCTGAATGGTTTCAGTCCGCAGTGTGCGTCCATAGCCATTAACTGCTACAATAACATATTTTTTCCCGCCTGTGGGGCTGGCGTCCACATACGCTGCTGGTTTGTTTTCCAGTGCTTTCTTGAGTGCCTCCGCCCGAGCTCGTCGACGTCCTTGGTTTAGACTACCCATGTTTTTTGGCAGTGGTAGCATTTTTATCTTGGCTCTGATTCCGTGTGGGATTTTATGTCCCAGTGTGGGTCCAGTTAGCGGTTTTAAGTTGAGTAGCTTTAAGACGTCATGTCCTTGTCGAGTGCAGGATAGTCTCCACCACTGGGATGCTCGTTGTGCTTCAGTTATTTCGTTTACGGTATTATTTACACCTAGTTCCAAGAGCTTGTCGTTGCTGACCCAAGTGGGTATGCCTAAGGCCGCTCTGTAGACTGACCTAATTAATATGTCAATTTTCTTTATTGCATCGCTCCTGAGGTACAAGAAGGGGCATGTGTACGCGATCCTACAAATGAAGAAAGCCTGCACTAGGTTGCATGCTTCTTTTTCTTGTAGCCCATGCTTCCGTCCGCTTATTCTTCTCAGGAGCCCGATGACTTGTCGTGAAGTGGTTTCCAGCCTTCTGAGGGGTTTCTCGGACGAGCCATTTTTCTTCTAAAAACAGTCTGAGTATCCCTATGGTGGTTACTTTTGGTACTGTATCTTTATTTTCCATGATGTTAAATGCGTCTCTGATAGCCGGTGGGAGTTTAGTTGCTATGAAGAGCTCTGATTTGGCTTGAGAACATCGAAGTCCGTTCCGTGCTGTGAAGGTTTGCACTGTGTAGGCTGCTTCTTGCAGAGCTTTCTTGACATCTTCTGGGCTTCCTGTCCTCGTCCAAATCGTCACGTCGTGTGCATATATAGCGTGATGAATATGGGGTATCTTTTCCAACTTTTCCGGTAGTTTCCTCATTGTGCAGTTAAACAATAAGGGTGACAACACTGCGCCCTGTGGTGTACCTCGCGCTCCGAGTTATATTACCAGGCTTTGGATTTCACCAAATTGTAGGATGGCAGTTCTGTCTTTAAGAAAGGCCGAGATATAGTTGTATGTTCGTACTCCCACATTCATCTCAGCGAGATTAGATAGGACTGACTTGTGGGTTACCTGATCAAAAGCTTTTTGAACATCTAATCCTAATATTATTCTGGGGGCACCTGGAATGCCTGGGTCAGCAATATCTTTCTTTATCATCCACATAATGTCTTGAGTGCACATACCTTGTCTAAAGCCGAATAGGGTGGGGGGAAAGAGTTGATTTTCTTCGGTGTGTGTTCAAGTCGGGTTAACACAACGTGTTCGAGTGCCTTTCCCAAACATGAAGTCAGAGATATTGGCCTTAAATTTTCAAGGTCTAATTTCCTCCCCGGTTTTGGAATAAAGACGACTATGGCCTCCTTCCAAGTACTGGGGATGTTTCCAGTGTGCCATATGTCGTTATAGAGCTTGGTAAGACTTCGGATAGACTTGTGATCTAAGTTTCTCAGTATCTTGTTTGTGACACCATCTTTTCCGGTGGCCGAGGAAGTCTTGAGGTTGGCGAGCGCTGCCCTGACTTCAGATTCGGTGATGTCTCCATCTAGTTTTAGATGTGAAGCATCTTAATGCGAAGCTTAATCCGGTGGTGGTGGTGGTGGTGGTGGTGGTGTACCGCGGGGCCTCACTTACTGCGCATGCGCGAACCCTTTAAAAAAAAACCTCCCTCTCCCCCCTTTTTCTCCTCATCCCTCCCCGCGGCAACAACACCCTCACTGCGCATGCGCCTCCCCTCTCTCCTCCTACGCTCCCCCTCTCTCCTCTAGGCGTCCCTGCCCGCGGCGTCCACACTCCCACTGCGCATGCGCGTCCCCCCTCTCTCTCCTCTCCTGCGCTCCCCCCCTCTCTCCTCTAGGCATCCCCTGCCCGCGGCGTCCACACCCCACCGCGCATGCGCGTGCCCCCCTCTCTCTCTCCTCTCCTAAGCTCCCCCCCCTCTCTCACCTCGCGACGCCGACGCAGGCAGCGTCTGCTAGCGAGTTTCTTGGTTGAAAAAAACCGACTGCTCGCGCTGCACAACCGTTCACTGGCCACCCCGTATATATGGCAATGGATCATGACCTGCAAGGTGGTGCCGGTGGGAGATTTCTCCTGTGTGTTGTTGAAGAATAAAAAATTCGCGGCGTGCGCGTTAACTAAAAGCGGACTGCGGGTCTCTGTGTCCAATCGGAGTCTTCCGTCTCTCATTTCCAATTAGCAGCGCTTGGCATGTTCCAGTAGGAAACACCGCTCCATCACTGCGTGCTTTGCGCCTCCCCAGTTTTCTCTCCTGCGCAACGCTGCGATGAGCGCCAGCGTCAACGCCGCCGCCAGTGTAAGCGTTTGTGCCCGCTGCTTACATCTACACATGGTTCCCTTTAGCGGGAGATGGTGTAATTTTTCTTTGTTGGCTCCCTTATATGGGGGATAGGCGGCTTCGTCCATTTCCAAATTGAGGTATCTCTCCGTTAGTATATCTAGGATGCCGTCGTCCGCGCCTTTGAATTTTTGCGCCAGCGTTTGCATGCGTCTTTGTGCAGCCCCTTTAGTGTTGTCTGGCTCCAATAGATGCTTTAAGAGCGACCACGGGTTTTTGGAGCCGAGCTGTTCATTAATCCTGTCACATATTTGCATCCATTGCATTGAACTTAGTTCGCCAGAATATGTCTGTACTTCTTTTTCTATTTCTGCCAACTGTAGTTTGAGGTTTCGGTTAAGTTTATTTTTAAGCCATTCTGCTTGCAATGTTTGTTGTTTTTCCCACAAGTTGACCAGTCATGAGTCTGGCTTGGGCCCGTCTTCTTCTGCCGGGGCTTCTGTTGTGCCTTCTTCTGCGTCTTTAAGCAGTTCTTGAACCTATTCGTCAATATTTTCGATTTTGTCCACCGCTTGCCGGTTCCGTTAGTACGCTGGACCAGGGCTTTCTTCTAGCCATCACCTGTTGCTGGAACTGTAATGTCGACAAGGTAATGGTCACTGCCCAGATTCAGCCCTGTGTTTGCCCAAGTTGCTTTTTTCGGCATGCATGACAAAGTACAGGTCCGGGGTGGTATTTCTTGTGACACTGTTACCTATCCTTGTCGTCTGTGAAGGGTCAGTGAGCAGCGTGAGTCCGTTGTTATGGGCGCCGTTAAGAATGGTAGCACCTTTTCTCGTGCTTCGCTGATAGCCTCACATTGTGTGATGGGCGTTAAAATCTTCGAGGACTACTAGTTCTTCATTCGCAGCTTTTTTTTTTTTTTTGCTTTTTGATTATGGCTGCAAAGGGTATGGTTTTATTTTTGCGGCGGGCTGTACATGTTGCGTATGTACAGGCATTTACTTTTTCTGCGTTTAGGCATGAGTTGTACGAATGTATAATGAATATTTTCCAATTCCAGGTGGATTTGCATCGACGCGATGTTACGTTTTATGGCTATCGCTGTTCTTGTTTTTTTTTTCCTGTGGAAATCTCGTTGTACGTGGCATATCCAGCTATTTTTTGTTTCTGTTTCAGTTTCCTGCAGGGTTATTACGTCGATCCCTGGGTCAAAGTTGGCAAGAGCGAATTGCAGTGCTGCGCGCTTTTTAGCGAATGACCTGCAATTCCACTGAATAATTCAAACATGTCCCGCCATCCTTTTTACAGTAGGGTTCAGCCCTGACGCTGACTGTATTCGTCATCTTACCGTTTCGCACGTTACTTGGTCTAATTTGACTTGGTTCCGTAGTGGGTAAGTGAAATATCCCTTGGGGATCGTCTCTGCTGGTTACGTTCGAAAGCATTCTTGCTATTTCCCTGCTGAGCATTTCGTGAAACGGGTTCAGAGTTTCTTGGACAGAGGTGTGGATAGCTCTCATCTTGTCATCTATTTCTTTTGACCTCGTCGCCATGGTGTTTTCTATGGCGTCGACTCTTCGCGAAATGTCAGTAGGGTCCTCGTGTGTCCCTTTATCTTCCCCGATTAGTTTTGGTTTAGGATTACGTGCTCCTTCTGTTTCCATGAGGTGTGTGCCGTCTTTGCGCTCTCTTGAGTCTATTTGTCTAACAGCAGGTGCAAGGCTAGCTGATTTTCCCTTTTCTAAGACTTGAATCTTTTTTTCGCGGCTTCTAGCTGTTTTCCGAGCTCTTTAACTTCAGCAACCAACTCCCTTACCATGTTGCAGTCTTCTCCCTCTGTTTTCGTCTCCTCTCTGGGCCCCGTAGGTAGCCACCTGGCGTCTCTCTGGTCCTGTTGATTTGTGGCCCTCGATAACGACCAGTTGGTGGGCCGTCCTCTGCTGTCAGACCGGCCTCGGCTTGAACAGTGGCCTCCCTTGATGCTGCTAGCTTGATAGCTTGACTGCGTGTTCCGTGCCTGCCCTTGTAGATTGGTCACGGGTTGGTTGTTCCGCACCGCATCCCGATAGCACGTGCTCTGCGTGCTGGTTTGGGTCGCAGTGTCACTCGGCCGAAATTGCTCTTGCCTGTCATTGTTGTTTTGGCGTATTGGTGACATGCCGGTAGCTTCATTGGTGCTACTTTTATGTTGAACTTGGGAGTAATACTTATATTTGCAGTTTCGTCCTCCGGTGGGATGTCACCCTTTTGCAGACAATGCATCGTGCTCTGCAGGATGGCTTGGTACCCCATGCTGGCGTCTCATGCGTTTTTTCACCGCACCGCTTGCATCTCTTCTTCCGTTCTTGAGGACAGACGTCTGCCCGATGCGTCGGCAGTTAAAACATGATTCTATTCGTTCTTTGAAGGGATGGACTGCGTACGCAGCCCCCCAATACCTGACGTACTGCGGGCGCTGCGAAGACGGCCATGATGTGTATTGTTCCCAGTCTTCTAGCGGCGACCAGTTTTATACTAGGATTTCTTGCCTGCAGCTGCTTGAAAATAGCCTCGTTCGTCTCGTCGGAGTATGCGTAATAAATAACTCCTTTCGTCGAATTCTCTGGAGCTCGAGCGTAAGCTACCACTTCAATTTCTTCCTGCCCAATTTTGAGAATCTTGATGCTATTGTAACCTTCAGCCCTTGCCCGAGATGGGGTGCTGATTAGCGCCGTGTTACTATTCGTGTGGACGCGGACTTGATCTTCAGAGATGATATCTTCTATCGGCACTTGAGTGGCGGTGCAGACGGCCTTGAATAGCTTTGCTGCACCGTAGATGAGCAGTTTCGCTGCCGTTTGTGGCCT
>JALIZH010027594.1:0-16442 GCA_030522465.1 Rhipicephalus appendiculatus
CATGAATAATCGTGCTTTTGATTTCATGTAAGCTTGATAATCCAAAGATCCAGCTATGACTCATACATTTTTCTTCCCAGCTCACCTTGTGCTAATATGGCGATATACAGGGTGTTTCAAAGAAGTCTATCCAAAATTTTGCGAAAATATGGGGAAAAGAGATATCCTTTGCGCACTGTCTTCGTAATAGGTTTTTTTTTCTCGCGGTGACAGCGTGATTGTTTTTCTTTTTTGCGGCGGCAGGCATATGTTACGATGACTACAGTCATTGATTACGACGACAGTAACTAAAAGAAACTAAGTTAATTAAGTATTTCATTAGTGGAGTCAGGCTTAGATTGACAGACAGC
Organism: Rhipicephalus appendiculatus; assembly: GCA_030522465.1. Classification (NCBI taxonomy): domain Eukaryota; kingdom Metazoa; phylum Arthropoda; class Arachnida; order Ixodida; family Ixodidae; genus Rhipicephalus; species Rhipicephalus appendiculatus. Next base: position 351 of record JALIZH010027594.1, read on the forward strand.
TGAGATAGTTGGCAAGTATTCATTCTGTAGTACAGGGCGTGCAAACTCGGACACAAGAAAGAAGTCATAACACCACAAACGCCGGCTAAAAACTGATGTTGCGCACTGTGACCAAAAAAAAAGGCACAAAAATTGATGTGCGCATGGCGATGCTCTAGGCAAACCCTATCATGCCGGCACGCGTGGGGGTCTACGTGAACGATATTAACGCTGTTGATTTCTTCTTTACGAAGTTAATCGAAGGCTGGCTCGTGCATGCGCTACCACTGTTATTGATGTACCACTGTAAACGCAAACTAGCCGAATTGGGCGTGTTAAGGGCTTAATACTACCTTCATTTGGGACCGTACTCCCCTTAGGGAGTATTAAGATCGGTGTAATAAAGTTCTGCGTCCTCAATTTTACTTCCTTGAGAAATTATGGGGATAAAAGGTGGAAGAAAGGAGGTAAATTCACGATCTGACGCCATTTTGTCAAATGGAGTTCAAGGACAGAAAACTCCTATTTCACTTTCTCGGGCATATCTTCCATTTATTTTATCCGAAGCTATAGTGCCTTCAGTGCTGGCGTGCATGTATGCAACTGCGCGGGCTAAAGAAGTGTTTCTCAAAGTGCTTAATAAATTCATGAACGTGCTAATCAACGATTTCTTCATCTCGTCGACTGATGCACATTGTTGTACGGAATGCACACTACCGCTGGGCTCGGGATTCACGATGCATTTCGACCACAGAATGACTTCGCTTATGTTGTTTTACCATCAAATCGAAGTTAAACTAAAAGTAGGAGCGTGTACACCCTCGATGTGGCCTATCGGCACCGCATGCACAGTCAGTATATCCTTTTGGATGACGAATTGGGCACAGGCGGTGTGCCTCATCGCACGGAATAAGATCCGGTGTTGAAAGAACCCGGCGCAAAAAAAAAAAAGAAAAAAAGAGAAACGAAAGAAAAAACGCGACTCTCCTCAAGCGGCTGCTCTGAAAGGGACGAAGCGCCTTTGACCTTCGAACGGCGGCGATAACAGCGGAACAACGATCGCATGCGCGCGCGGAGGAAAAAAGAAAGCAAAGAAAAGAAACGCGAAGAGAATCGCGAGAAACGCGAAAGTTCCGAAATGACAGCGGATGCTACCGCAGGCAGGCCCCAGCGGCGTGCGTGAGTGATAGCGAAGCGAAGCCGTCATGGGATAACGTCGGTTTTGCGAAGGACGCCTTTCAACTACCCTGCTATGCGTCGATCATGTGTGCACATTTCATGCCGGCAGCATTCGTGTGTTCTCGTCGCAGGACGTGAAATGTGTGGTTTGACGACGTGCAACATGCACTGCGTGTGCAATGGTGTGGCAATGGCCCGGTGACTCAAGCGAGCAGCAGCTGATGGGCGCGCCGCGTTCATGGCACACTCAGGAACACAAATGGTACGTAATACTTATGTTTCCTCTGTTTGTGCGACCTTGTCGCTTGGGCAGCAGTAGGTGCTGTTCTGCACACTGCGTCGCGTCAAAAGTGCAATGAAACGCGAAAAAAGAGAGGCCATTAAGCTCACATAACAACGATGTGTGATACGTGTTTCGAATTGGCTGACCGCTTGACGTGGCCAGCCAATTCAAGCCAGTGCGCCTTAAAACTGAATGTTTGTACGACATAATTTCCTTGCTTGCGATAAAGTATGAATGAAGCAGTACTTCCAGGGAGTATACACTTAAGCAACAACAAAAAAAGACAGCTGTTATCACGCTGTCATGTGGTAAAGCGTGCATTAAGGCCAGATTTGTTTTCTATTTATTCTGTTCTCATGCGCATATTATGAGCAAGTAAGAATACTTTTGGACGACAATTTTGCATTGGGCACTTTGTCCGTCTCCTACACAAAAAGTTAAATTGCATATCAAGGCGCATTGGCATCATGAGCTTGTATACATTTAGCTAGAAAGAATGTCATGTTAATGACGCATTATGATGGCCATATGATGTGTAAGACATGTTCTTAGTTAGTGTGTTTGGTGAAGCACATGCATTTTATGGTATGGTCACTTCATTAGTCACATACCAGCACTAGAACTTGCCAAGGTTACATGTGCATATTTATGGAATTTAGGAGATGTGTCACTTGTGCAAGGCTAATTTAATCACATTGATATAAGTCAGTTGAATCTGTTGAACCTCGTTGTTGAAACACCTTGTTTCTTCCCTCTGGTTATTTTGTTTTACTTTTTGTTGCCATAGTGTTTATGATCAGCACACAGTATTATGACTGTTGACACAATTTCTGACAAGGTAAACAGGCTGGTACTTTGTCCACGTCTTCTATTGTCGTCATTACAAGTGCACTGTTTAATTTTGCCATGAATCAATACCAAGTCGCCCAATCTTCAGTCCTAAACAGAACAGCTGTGGTTGATGAAGAAGATAGTGTGCCATGTGTTCTAAGTGGTAATAACTGTTCGTGCGTAATGTCCCAAAACCACCATACGATTATGAGAGACGCCGCAGTGGAGGGCTTCGGAAAGTTAGACCACCTGGGGCTCTTAACACGCACCTAAACCTAAGTACGTGGGCCTCAAGCAGTTACTCCTCCATTGAAATGCGTTTAACTCCAAGGTTAATCATACAAAAATTTGCACCCCTTTACACTACAATGCTAACTTCACTGACAGCTAACACTACGTGAAAAATTCACAAGAAACTACTTAGCAGCATCTCACTATTGCATTTGTTTCGTGTTTTGTTTAAAGGTCTGCAATGGTATAGTCAAGTGAGTCTTTGCCAAGACATTCATATTTCTGGATATGGAAAGCTTGATGGACTTCTTTTCTATGATTTTCAGGAAGACATTTCTGGCAAAGCTGCAAGAGTTGCTCACCCACTTGTTTGTGTACAAGACACTGTATTGTGGGGAACACTCCCCTGTGCCTCACTCTACACTAACGAGGACCTGAAGTGTAATGCAAACCACAGAAAGATATACACACTTAGTGCGAAAAAATTAAAAAGATAAAGAACCATGCACTCACAGAATGAGTATGAACGTGACTAAAAACGCCATACACGTGTTAAATTTCAGTTGCTAGTACTGCATTGTCCTGTTCCCTTCATTTCTATTTCTATGTGTGTTGCTGTTTTGTTTTCACACTTTAACTATGAACTCAATTCCCGACTGCTTTACAGGCTCTATAAATTCGTGGTCAAATTCTATTCAACCACATGGCATAGCAAGCCCTAGAATCCAATATGCTAAGCCACCAGCCACTACTTGTAGGAAATTTAAAATTTTACGCATGTGATTGCCTAATTTCAAGTTGACTTTGCAGCCATGGTAGTGGTATTAACTTTCAATGTGGTAATTATGCGCAAGCCATGAAGTGAGGAATTAAAGATCAAGAACTTTTTTAGGTTGTAGATGACAGTGGCTGGCATGGGAATATTGTAAACATAGCTGTAGTAATTATGTATAATAGAAGTATTGGTATATTGCAGTTGTGTGATAATGGCGACAAATTCCCAAGTATATTTCTAGAAAACTGCGTTCATTTTCAAATATTTGTGAGTAAGTATGTGCAGCCATATATGAGTGCAATGTTGTCATTTTGCTGTCATGGCTGAACGCCTTTACGAATTGTGGTAAGTGGATCTAGAATCAACACCACAGGTTTATTTTGGACTTTTCTGCTGAAAACAGAACTGTATGATGATGTGTGACATGTCTTGATGACATAGGGAAAACTAATTCAATTAAAATCTACAAAATGCCTCCCTGCATGGTTGCATATTTCTTAAAAGTAATGCTAGCCTTATTGTACTAACTTAGTTGCCTTCATGTGCAGGCTGACACCAAGTTCTTTGTAAATCCCATTTCTCTGGATTGTGTTTACATACTAGCACTGTGAAGTGCACATGTCAGTGTGCATTATGATGAGATTTGCCACACTACTTTCATGTTGCTTTACTGTTGTGAATTATATATAGTGCTTGGGCTGTACTGTATACGTTCTTAGTGTTTTGTATTGGGTGTGGGTTCTGCGCAAGAAGATGGAAATATACATATGCTTGCACTGACATGAGAACTGCTACTGTTTTGATTCCAATAAAATATTGCGAACACTGTTTTTCTTATCATTCTTATCACAGCTGCTTCGTTGAAGAAGACGGCAATACTACATTTTTTTTATTCTTGCTACATCATCTGTGCAAGAGGAGTGCCACATACACATGGACTTTCACAAGGGCGAAGTGCATGTGCATTAACTTTTTTATTTAACGGGAGACCTGTCACCGCTAATTTGTGGTGGTTTTACTTGACATTGGGGCATGCTTACGCATTCGCTTTAATGCATTTGTGTGATGTTTAACAATGAAGGTTAATTAGTAAGATTGTAGGTAGTCTCCGAGTGTGAAAGCGACTAAATACTGAATTTGAGTTATAGAATCGCTGTGTGCCCCGCGAAAGTGCGAGTTGCGAATAAGTGCTAATTGTGGATGTAGATTATCGTTCATCTACTCTGAAGGCGCTGCTGCACCTGCGTTTGGCTCGCGAGAGTACGCGCGCAATAAATGCACTTAGTGTAGGCGCGTTACAATGTCCTTGTAACTCGGGCATCTGCATAGGCGTGCACACGGGAAGGGGGGGGGGGGGGGTCTGCCCCGTGCATTGACTTAATAGGGAGGGCGGGCGCAGCGACGAGCCTTCGTCCCCTCCCCCCCCCTTCCACCTGAAGGGCACCCTGCGCACGCTTGTGGGCATTAGAGTTACTGTATATGCTCCCTACGGGCGGTAGCATATACAGCGACACTAGTGGGCATCTGCGTGAGTAACTTTTATATGCTATGGGAGTCGTAGCGGTGAGCGCGCCGGTGGATGACGAGAACGATGGACACAGGCACGCTCGCGCTTAGGGGCCGCTGACAGTCAGTCGCGGCAGAGTTTTGAAATGATAAGGATGTGTTGCTCAGTGTTTCGTCCTCGTGTCTGAGGGCTTCCGTGCGGCGGGAGGCACAGACCCCATCAATGGAAACACAGGCGGTCTCGTACAGCTCAGAACACGTCGCTGCCATGGGACGCGTGCAGCTCGCGGCAGAAACAACGAAAATAGCTCCACATCATACGCCCATGGAGTGCACAAATGTTCAGCCATCTGAGGATACCTTTTGTCACGCTGGTATCCACGAATTGCGGGCGAGTGAAACAGTGTCGAAGTACTCAAGAGGGCACACGTTTACAATTTTTCTAGTGGCACGACACGACGAACGGCATCGTTCGAAGCTGAAGGCGTTTACCTTGACCTTCGTGACGCCCCTGAGTTTATGTACTGGCCTAGCGAAAGAGCGAACACATGCCGATGCTAGAGAACAAATGTTTGAGATGTCGCCGACAGGTTAGTAGCCGCTTTGTAGATATATACCCCCGTGAAAAACTACGCAAGCTAGTGGTGGCGCTGTGGTGTAATGTATATGATGTTTGCTTTCAGTGCGTGTGGTCGCGAGTTCGATTCCTGTGTCGTGCGTGCTTGTATGCATATGTCATGTTTGTGCATAAATACATCAATGTCCATTTTCTGTTATGTCCTAGCGATGAATAGTTGCAAGAAATCTCTCTAAAACGCTATTATAGTGCCCGAAATACCTTCTTTTTTTCTGGCCCTCTCTCGGGCTGCGTATAAAGGGGCGTTTTAAAATGTTTCAAAAGAAGCAGGAAAACTTCCAATGAACTCCGTTCAAGCCCCCGCAATGAGTTAAATAAAAACTCCAAAGTTACCTCACTAATTCCCTCTTTTGACTCCGTTTACTTTGTAAACAAACCTTGTTAGGCCTTCTGCACCGCAAATCGACTGTGTACTCGAAAACGGAGCTGTTTTATCGCCAGTATACGCTTAGCGAAGCCTCATTAGTCAAATCTAAATCAAATACCAGCATTATTTGGGAATGAATGAGTTTAATAATGCAGGCCCACGGCTAGAAAGATTCGAAGTGGACGGCTGTCGCTTCAACAGGCACCGCCATCTTGCCCTGCGTACCCCCCCTAAAACCTCCTTTGGTAGGGGGGTTTTGCGTAGTGCCTTTAGGATGCAAGTTAAGAGCCGGGCCCAAAACTCCCAAAAAGGCTCAAACCCGTTTGCTGTGCATGCCTCAATCATTAGACGCGTTTCTTCATTGCTATGGCGGCAAAAAACTGCCCATTCATCGAATTTCGCCGAGCGCTTGCACTTTCGACAATGAAAAGATAGACTGGAAAGTAAGCCTGCACTCTTAGAAAAAAATTTGTAACGAGTTAGTAAATGCATACATTTACCGGTTTCGAGCGTATTTTACTACTTTAGAAGAGTAGAGGTTTGGGCCAGTTGGTGATGCATACTTGGTAAAAAATTAAGCGCAATAAACGGGACAACAAAAACAGAGACACACAGGACGAAGCGCTACTAACAACTGTGAACATTTATTGAAAAACATCGCCGCAGCTAGACAATGTGCGCATGTGCACAAGGCTTCCGATGACAAGCAACAAAAACAACCAACAGAGCCAGGCGCGAGATACACCCCCGTGACAACACTAACACGTGGAAAATGAATTCAACAGAATGACCGAAAGAGAAGTGACACGTAGATACACAGATGAATACCTAAAACCGGGAAAGAAAACAAGATTAAAAGACTACAAGGTAAAACGCTGACATAACTAAAAGAAAAAAATAGGGAAAGGAAACGCGCTTAAAAATGGCCAATAATGAAACGCACTTCTTTATTTAATAAAGCTACTGAAGCGACACTCACGCACTTGTTGGGTCCACGATCTTCAATCAAAGCGGCTTCTAAGATTTCTCGTTCCAGTTTTGTGTCTCCGCGACCTACTACTACCGCATTCTTCAACCGTGGGAAACAACCGCAAACTTTAGTGTGTAAAGCAAGGTTCGACCCCTCTCCTGACTTCAGGCACCTATAGTGCTGTCGTAGCCGCTGATTAAGGGGAGATGCGAGTCGAAAAACGCAAGTTTTTTTTAAAAAATTACACATTTTTGTTTTTATTTGCTTTCACAAGTTTAGTTTCTCTACTTTCACGACAAAAAAAAACTGAAGATTGTAACTAAACTCGAAGTAGGTCAAAATCGCTTTTAAAGAGCACAAGGTGGCTGCTAAAAATCTAAGAAGTCCTGATTGTCTAGAGTCCCCTGGAAATTGTCACCTGGCTGCTTGCCATTGCATTTCACATGAGGGGTTCACTAATGTCACATGCTCAAAATCACCATGATTGCCAAGCTCTCATGATGGAATAAATCTTAAATGACAAATCTTTTCCGCATAGATGAGCTTCACTTATACCTTTAAAATGCGTTTTTCTCAAAATACAATTCTGGGCAACTTCATGAGTTTTTACATCATGTTTTTGGTACTTCTGATAGCCAGATCGGGATGAAATTTTGCCCACATATTTCTTAATATGCGCACAGTGCAAGTATTTACTCTAAAACTTGATATCACCAAATATACCTATTACGAACCTAAAATAAGCAATTAGTAGGGTCTGAGCATTCTAAGGCTTCTCACATTACAATTTTTCTTGTCCATTAGAATGTCTTATACGCGCTTTCTTGATAGTTATTTGCATTCTACAGATAATGTGGAGCAATATGAGCCAATAATGGCTCAGCGCGATAATCATTTACTGGCAAAAGAAGAGTCTACAAAAAGAACTATATTTTACACATTGTCGTGGCACAAAACGAAAACTGTAAAGCTTACTATGAAACTAATTGCGCATTTGAAATCAGCATAAAATCCTCTATATACAGCAAAAATTTCACTGCCTTAGGCTACAGAATAACGCAACTTTTTTTTCCGAATCGCATGTCCCCTTAAGGCACTGACCGGTCTGCCCCAAGTAAACAAGACCGCAGCTTAATGGAATTTCGTACACAACCGAATCTGTGCACTCGACGTACTGAAATTCGTGTTTTGTAGTGCAGCGTTTACTTGCTCGGGTGCTTGTCACTCGTCTGCATAGTTTTCCTAATTTGCATGGTGCGGAGAAAACAAGATCCACCCCATGCCTAGCCACGATGGAAAGCTTCAGCCTCCAAACTGCCCGATTGCAACAGGCAGGGTACCCTCATCCACTCCTTCTAGCGGTCGCAGAAACGCTTCTAAACCAGCTTCGCAAGGAGCATGCGGTAGATGTAGGCATTCCACCGAAGAGGGGTGCGTACGATGTGGTCCCATATGTGCACAAATTGTCACATAACTTGAAGAAGGTCGCGGCTAGGCATGGGTAACCAAACACCCATAATTTTTTAAAAATGTTCAAAATTGGCGCCGCTCTTACTGGTGGTTCCATCTAGCGAGGTACAGAAGAAGGCTACATACCCAGGAATTCGGGACATCGCTTTTAGTTCACCGTTTTTCACACTACGTGGCGTACAGACCTTCAACTTTCAAAATTGGCGCCGTGACGCAGGACACGCGGCAGACAAAATGACAACACATACATAAAAAAAAATATCGACTATCGCCACCAAGAGCGAACCGTGATCGCTGACTGATAAGAGCAAGGCGTGCGGCAGGCGGTCGGCAGGATGCTTGAAAATGAATCAGCAGTTCTTTTTCAACGAATTCGTGTACACAACTCACTTGGCTGTGCTTCAAAAACACTGAATATCGAAATGGCGTGCAGCCCTTCCTGTCGTCCTTTTCAATATATTTCGTCTGATTGTGCAGTCGTCGGCTCCCGCCGGTATTTTGGAGAAAGTAAAGACGTCCTTTCGTCGCTGCCGTTTTCTTCATCTAAAAACGCTAATTTTAAGGAAATACCAGCCTACGAGATGGCGATGGTTTGACAATATGCAGAAACAGACATGACGTCCCTGATATTTGTTGGCGTCACTTTACAAATGAATTATTTTGTGCTATATAGCGTGACGGCAACAGGCCGTGCCATATTCACTGCCAGTGACAATATTTTTTAGAGCTCGAGGAGGAGCAGAAATAAAGGCCGAAATTGATGACAAGCGCAAAATCGCTCAATTACCTTCTGGAATTAATAATTTTGAATAAGACGCTTTAATTTAAACAGCACTGTTAACGTTTCTAGCGCACATAATAAAACAACACCGAAATAATTTTTCATTATATACATGGTATTGAGCTGCGTCAACAAATGTGGCACCAGGTACGTGGGCAAGGGCTTTTATGATAGCTGCAGTCCGAGCTTTGCGCCGGGCCCTGTTATAAGTTTTGTGGCTGTTACCACACGCGATGGAGCCCTTCACCACGCAACCAGTGTCTCTACTGCCACTGCCGAGACGGCTGAAGAAGTGGCCATTGCCCTGGCCACTCTAGACCCCCACCTGCCACACAATCGTGTGTGACTCTCGCTCTGCCGTCACTAACTTCAGCAAAGACCGCATCTCCCCTCAAGCGCTTCGCATCCTCTGCCAGGCACCACACTCTAAAGACAGCATGATCTCCCTGACATGGATTCCCGCCCATGCGGGCCCTGTCCACCCACACCTCCCCAACCTCAATGAGGTCACCCAATCCATTGCGCGAGGCCTCGTCAACCGCGCCGCAGCAACTGGAGACGAGTTGGACACCAGGGACAATCTAACTAAGTACAATGATATCGTTAAGCCCTTTTACCGCGGACGCCGAGCCTTCCCCCCGCCTCACCCCAAGCTCTGCCGGGCGCAGGCCGCCACTCTGCGTCTACTGCAAACCAACACGTATCCCTCACCTGCCCGCTTCCACCTCATATTCCCGGACGTTTACACTACTCCCAACTGTCGGTGCTGTGGCACTCACCCGGCCACGCTTCCGCATATGCTGTGGGAGTGCCCGACACAGTACAGACACACTAACACCACGACCCTCTCGTCGAGGCTGCGTGAGGCTCTGCGGAGCTCCGCTAGGGTGGCTAGAATGGGGAGGTGTGACGACCGCGGCGGCGCGCTCATTGCCTACCGAGGCCCCGCTGCGCGTTCTCGCCGCTAGGGGGGAATTTGGCGCGTCAGTCAGAGGCGCTGTTGGCATGTGCCGACTGTGAGCATGTGTTGCTCGTGTCTCGTAGGTAACGGAGCAGCGCAAGTTAGCTGTCGCTGTCAATGAAGCATGGCCTGTTTTTCTATGGCTTCCCGATTCCTTGAAGGAGATGGCGTCGGCGGATGTTGTCGATTTTTGAGCCGCTCTGAAGAATTCCGTCGCCGGAAAAAAAAAACGCAGAGGTGCACTTTAAATTGTGCCAGGTTGCGACGGCGGCTACAAGTTCTGCGGTGAAAGACTCTCTCTTCCGTGCACCTGCCCCCAAGAATGAATTTGAAAAACGGGCACGTGTGATTCTGTAGCTTGCGAAAGGCATTTTGACCCAAGGTACGTATGGAGTTCGTACATGTTTATAAGCATATAGAAAAGTTGAGGTTTCTACAAGTTAACACACTGGCGTGTTTAACGGCCCGGTGTGACACATGGATCATGAGCAGTAGAGCTGCAGTGGAAAGACTAATTCAGATGATCGATTGTTCTTGTACTTACATTGGCATCTTGCTCCACGTGGGCGCATTTAGCCAATGGGCCACACATTGGCTGCAGGGAGCATACAGTTTCTTTAACAAGATCGGTTGAGGTTCTACACCACTACGTGTGTCCATTTTCTGTTGAAAGGGCTAAACCAGCATGCTACGCAGAATAAAGCCAAGAAGGTGAAGCCCTGTGTTATGTAATGTTTTAATGTACCGTCTCCAATAAACTTGTATCAAGCCACCAGTCTTGTACTTTATTGCGTTCTTCTACCGCATTGCAGAAAAATTGCACAGACTTCCGCTCTTTAAAGTACTACAATAAAAGCTCGTTAATTCGACCTCGGTTAATTCGAACTGACACCCTGGTCCCGGCAAAGCCCTGCGTATTTCTATGGGGAAAAACTGCCGATAATTCGAACGCGTCTGCAGTATCCACAAGAGTTAATTCGAACTGCATGGGAGCCCCCTGGCTTTCATCGTTCCTCGCACAATTCGACCCAGAGTGATGACAATGGGTTGCACAACCAAGCCAAATCAAATTTACGAGAGATGCAAAACAACAAATCAGCAACATTTCTTCGCAGATAAGAACACGGACGCTGCGGTGGACCTCTTGGGCAAGCTGCAAACCATGCTCATGGAGTGGCTTGCTGTTTACTTTTAATTTTGATTGCTTTAACACTTCCATCTAAATAAACGTAAAACAATGTGCTGTCAGCGCATTGTGTATCGTTCCTTCTCTGTCCTCGTCAGGGGCGTAGCGAGAAATTTTTTTTCGGGGGGGGGGGGGGGGGGGCACGTGCCCGGTGTGCCACCCCCCTGGCTACGCCACTGGTCCTCGTCGTTTAAACACTGTTTTCTTTCGTTATACAACACCAAGGCCCAACGTCGTTCACAACTAAATGAACGTGTTTTGGAGCGTAGATAGCATCATATATTTCGCATTAATGCTCACTGCTCACATGCATGTCACTGCTTATTTCTGACGTATCACTCACAGATCAATCCTGTTCACTGTCAGAGCTCCATGAACTAAATTCACGAAATCACCTTCTCTGTGGAAGGTGATTTCGTTATCACGAGTCCAAAGGTGCGATGTCCGCTCATTCTAGCGCCCGCCCTCTAATTCGAACTCCGCTTGATTCGAACAATTTAGTCCCCTTCGAGTTCGAATTAACGAGCTTTTATTGTATTACAATCGAAGATGTAAAACTGATCTGTGAGCGGCACACGCAGGCTTGTTCCAACCTGCATGGTCTGCGGAAGGGATTCTTCGAAACTACTTTTTGCCTGACAAGCGCGCCCACATCGCAAGAAATGGCCGCGAATACCCGCACTCTGTATCGGCTGCGTGGTCGGCGCTTGTAGATTACACGTGAAATTAGAGCGCTGAACCATTTCATAAAGTTTCTTGACGTCTACAACACTAAATAAATATGCCCATCAGCATCGAAAACACTACAGCGGTAAAACTGAGCGCGGTGGAATCATTTGTCCGCCCAGAGGCAAGCAGACGATGCGAGAAAGGCACGGCGCCCCCGCCGGCAGTGCCACCGCTCGGCAGGAACGCACTTTTGGGCCAGCCTCCGGAGGCCGGTCATCACACCTCCCCATTCTAGCCACCCTAGCTCCGCCCTCGAGGAACAAACATGGGCGACCCAGCACGCCCGTGAGGGGGGGCGTCGAGGCAAGCCCTTGACGTCCCCTCATGGGAGGCCTAGGCCCGGCCGCCTAAACTTGCTGGTTTTTTTTTTATTAATAAAGTTCATTCCTCCTCCTATACATGGCATACAGCTTGTCTTCGCCTCTTTGCTTCCTGTGTGAAAGCGTAATAAAACCAAGTATATTCATATATACGACCATCCGCCGCGGTGTTGTAGTGGTTACAGTGCTCGGGTTCCGACCTGAAAGTTCCATGTTCGATCCCGGCGGCGGCAGTCGCATTTCGATGGAGGCGAAATGCTACATGGGCGATGATAGTACATGCTAAAGCACACAAGATGATCGTAATTTCCGGAGTCCTCCACAACGGCGTCCCTCATAACCATATCGTGGTTTTGTGATGTAAAACCCCCCGTAATATTTAGATGTACATGACCGTAAAACCCGCTTGTTTGTTGCATTGTCTATGCGCTCTGCACAACGGCATCAAGTCTTGGTTTGAGACCCGGCTATTTAGGCCAGTTTCATTTAGAACCAGGAACGCGTACAAGCGAGATTGAAGTTAGCGCTCGTCTGGTTTCCTTGCTGCTACTTACGTCATTGTTTCTTTACACGTACTTAGATTTTTACATAGCAATGTTTCTTAAAAGCTCCCTCGCTAGGACCCAATTAATACTTTTATCACGCGCTTATCGGTGAGTCTTTGAAGCAGGGGCCGCAAACTCACTTCTGTCAGCGGGCCGCATTCACGCAATTGAGTCCCGCAAGGGCCGTGGAGGAGGAGATGGTAAAGCGGTGGCAAATTGTCAGCAAGCGTTGCCATTTGAAAAAAAAAAAGAAACGTTTCAATATCTCATATACAGGTCGTTTCTGAGCATGTCGATACCTATCTTCAAACTGACTAAAATCTATATGTACCCCATAAATGTACGGGGGGATGACCGTCGTTGTAGCTCAGTTGGTAGAGCATCGGACGCGTTATCGAATGTCGCAGGTTCGGTTCCTGCCAGCGGCAAGTTACCTTTTGATCCTCTTTTCTTTCTTCATATTTACATTACAATTACTACTATTAACGTCGTCTGTACTTTCCATGGCATCAATGTCTGTAAGTTCTGATTAATATTGTGTCTAACAAAGCAAATAGAGCCCTTAAATTTCCACTTTTTTCCTGAGTTTCGGTATGGTAATTTTAAGTTGTTTGGATGAAGACAAATTGCAGAAAATAGGGTCTCATTAGCTCTTCTTCCAATATCCCTATTATGATTCCCACGAACGTATAACCTGGTGTTATCTGCATGGATTGTAAATTTAGCCTTGTTATCACTGCTTGCGAACTTGTCAATGAACATTATAATCAGAAAATTAGGAGCCATTGTACACTCGCGCTCAATATGACTTGCAACAAGGGAGCGCGTGGACTCACGAGTTCAAAGATTGCGCGTGGCTTCCACTAGCCCTTATTTCCATTACTAAACGCGTTTCTCTCACTTGGGTATGATCCCAAATAAGAAAATAATATCTGGTTGTTCAAATAAAAAAAAGTTGAAGCCATGCGCAAACTTTGCACCCGTGAGGCCACGCGCTCTCGTGTTGCAAGTCATACTGAGCGCGACTGTACTCTGTGAAGTTGTGCGACCAACGTAGCTGTGTGGTATGGCACCGCGATATCGCTGCACGGGATGCCATCACCATCACGGACAAGAAGCATCGCGCCATCGTTTTAAGTCCCCCTCCTTCCCTTATGCCGAAAAAAATTGAAGCACAGTTTGTACATTCCGAAGTGTGTACGGCGAAAGCGTGTGGCCATTCGACTGACTATCGCATGTCTTTTTTTCTTTTACACTCTCAGTGGGATAACACACAAACCGAATGTGTGCGTGTTTTCTTGTTTAATTTTTTTACGGCGAGTCGCACAGAGACGCGAGACTAATCTTCCTCCGTTCGCATGCGTTCGTATTTTCTCGCGCTTTGCGCATCGTGCAAACGCAAACCGCGTTCCAGCGCTTAAATTGACGGTCCCTTTGCAAATTCCAAAGTGTGTTCCGCGAACGCCTGTGTCCATCGAGACGGCGTCGGTCAGAATGATTCCAAACGCTTGGCACAGCGACGCTACGCAAGCAAAGCGCGAGCGCTGTAGAGTCCGACGCGACCGGCGTCCGTTTGCGCACCCCGACGGCCACCTGGCTCCGTGCCAGGGCTCGGATGGACGGACGGACGGACGGACGGATGGACAGACGGACGGATGGACGGACATACAGACAGACAGACAGACAGACAGACAGACAGACAGACAGACAGACAGACAGACAGACAGATGGACGGACGGACGGACGGAGAGACAGACGGACGGACGGACGCCGGACGGACACCGGACGGACGTGAGCATGAGACATTAAAGGCTTTCGCCTTAAAAGGCTCGCCGAAACCTCGCTTTGTCCCCGGCGAAACGATCGGCAGCGTTGTCGCCGTCGCCGATTGCACTCGACGTCTCAGACGCGTTCTTTCTCGCTGCTGTCGGCGTCTCTCCTCGTAAGCTCCTGGTTCCTCGCCGCTAAATGAAGGTGACAATGTCGCATTGAGAATGACCCCCGCAGACGCACGTGTGATTCACTGCGAGAGTAGAGGTACGCGACAAACACGCGTCCAGTTGCATGGCAGGTCTACGTGGCACCTGGCCCCTCTCTCGTCAGCGCCCTTCGCACCTCACCCAGCACTCTCCCATTGTACCCAGACTCAATTTTGTCGAAGCGACTTTTTTGTACACACCCTCTAAACGCAAGCACTATTTGGCCTGAAGCCAGCGTATGACAGCTCCGCAAAAGAATTCCAATATGCTTACCCGGTGCGCGCCACATTTAACCTGTTTTCCATTTTTGCATTCCCTCTGCAAACATTATAGTCCGAGTTCGGCGTTGTAAATTAAACGAGAACGAAGCTTGTACTATGCCCCTGATATGTTCAGTTCCCATATTTTAAAGAAAACATGTGGTTTACAAAGCAACGTACTTGTGAGAAGCCCTAAAAATAAGAGGACTGCTTTTTTTTTTTGTTACTGTAAGAGTTATCTAATTTAAGGCCTTGGTGAGGAAGAGGAGCAAGTTCATTCGAGTCATTTTAATGGAAACCACATTGAGCACGCTGTATAAGAATATGGATCACTACGAATATACATACTAGGGGTCGTTTCTTGCCCTCCTACTTTTGACAGAGGGGGAAAGGGAAAATTGGGCAAATGACCCCTTGCTGATCCCTCTCCTGCCCATCCAAGTAAATAAGCGTATGCAAATGGTGTCAGTTTAAATTTTATTTCGATATATGTGGGCGATTAAAACATCGACCTACCCCGCTTCGCTTCCGCATCGGTCGCTACACTGTAAAAAATTTCCATAACCTTACAAAGAATACGTGCGTAACGACAAGGAAAATTTTTCTGTTTCAGGAAAACAGCAAAACTTTCCGCGACGTTACGGAAGCTGCTGTTGTTTCAAGTATAACAGAAATTCTACGCGTTATAATGCAGAGACTCTTTGTTTTTTCTCAAAACGGGCAGAAATCAGAAAATGAATACAGTGACACCTCTTGGAAACTACGGAAAGGTGCCCCCGTTCATGCAGTGTAAAGTATTTGTGGTAAACATCAACATTCATGCATGCTCTTCATTCAGATTCATCCATGGCATTTCACTTTATTTTTTCTTACACTTTCAATCTCTTTTGATATAGACTTCTTTCCTTCCCGCAGGAGTTTATCGACACGTTTTACTCATGCGTGTGCAGTGTTCTGATTAGTGGTGGCTGCATTAAAGCATTTTTAACATTGTTGTCTGGATGGTTGCATGAGGGGAGTTACGTCAACTGCAATTTCATTGCGTTAGCCATTATATGGGCACTCTCGGCTGATTTTTGCCGTCGCCGTCCGGCCCCAGACAT
>JALIZH010027595.1:0-13698 GCA_030522465.1 Rhipicephalus appendiculatus
GGCTGACAATAATTGTTTTAATATCTCGATTGACTGTGTTTACACATGAGTAGTTCGCAAAATCTAAAACATTCGATTAAACGTATACACATTACGATCGGCATAGTTCTGACGACTCCAACAAGAATAAAAAGTCATTTGTGGCTAGTTCTGTCAGATATATGTGCGATACCTTGTTGTATTAAGTAGAAAGTAAGTGATGCGTTGTTTTAAAGCCTCACCGATTCGATCCCGGCCGCGGCGGTCGCATTTCGATGGAGGCGAAATGGTAGAGGTCCGTGTACTGTGCGATGTCAGTGCACGTTAAAGAACACCAGATGGTCAAAATTTCCGGAGCCCTCCACTACGGCGTCTCTCATAATCATCTCGTGGTTTTGGGACGTAAAACCCCAGATATTATTATTATTAAAGCCTCACCGAATCTTAAACAAAAGCTGTCGCTCTTCCTTTTGTGTAACAAGGTTACTGGTGTCGTTACTGACTCGTTTGTATGTGAACTGATGTTTAAATTACCCAGAAAAAATATCGTTTTGCCAGTCGTCGTGTCAGCCTTGATTAGGGAAATGCGAAGTGAGAAAGAAATTCTTGTGGGAATGCAGGAAGGAAAATTCAGGCCAGCGGATCGTGCATGCCTGTCACGTTAAAACTAGGCGAACAACTGCATCAAAGGGAACGGCTTAACTTTAACAAAAAAAAGATTACGTGACACCGTTTCCAGATTCATACCACCTAGCAATCTTTTTTCTCTTCTGAATGCCTTTGAAGCACCACACATTAGGCGATCAATAAAACTTATAATTGAATTACCATAATGCTGTACGTTGCTACAAGCTCTCCTTATGACTGACTGACACAAAGCTGCAAAGACTTCAGGAAGGCCTCCGTCATTCTTCGAGACGACTTTGAGCAGTCTCTACCCAAACGCATAGAAATCGGACGCTTGAAACGGCATTAAATCTGATTATCTCGTTTTGATAAAAAATGAACACCACTGTCTGTTTTTTTTTTCTTTCACATATCAAGCGTCAAAACGGGTTTACCATTGGGCTCCGATGACTGCTTAAGAATCTCCATTACTTTTCTGGGTTTAATGAGAATGTGTAAGAAAAAGAAAAAAAACTTTGAGCATTTAGTTACGAAACTCGCTGTTTAAGCAGAAAGACATGAAGTGACCATGACATGCAATCGCACGTGACGAAGATTCACATATGTCTCGCAGCCCGCTTTGCGGAGAATTTTTAACGGATAATATTATCGGAGAAATCTTTCACGACAATGAAGAGCAGCTGATGTAAGTCGTACACGTATTTTAAGCAACATGGTGAGGAATTTATTTCGAGTGCTGTAATTTTCTCACATGTAGAAAGGCCGCCCACGTGTCACGCGTAAAATTTCTCATATCGCAC
This sequence comes from Rhipicephalus appendiculatus, assembly GCA_030522465.1. Taxonomy (NCBI): domain Eukaryota; kingdom Metazoa; phylum Arthropoda; class Arachnida; order Ixodida; family Ixodidae; genus Rhipicephalus; species Rhipicephalus appendiculatus. The sequence goes on from JALIZH010027595.1 coordinate 1,407, forward strand.
AAATGTCGCATATAGGTTGGTATTTCTAAACAAGAAATTCCTAGACTGGTGCGCAGCGCATGTTCCTCCAAACTCTCCAATGAACGGATATTGGCCTTGTAAGCACTTGACAACACCGGCTGGCTGCAACCATAGCTCGGCACACTCACTCATGAGTGCACTCAACTCACACTCACTCACACTCATTTGAACGTGGCGAGTTGAGTATGAGTGAGTACTCATGCGTGTGAGTGGACGTGAGTGTGAACGTGAGTGAGAACTCATGAGTGTGAGTGGTCGTGAGTGTGAACGTGAGTGAGAACTCATGAGTGTGAGTGGACGTGAGTGTGAACGTGAGTGAGCGCTAAGGCTGAAAAAATTGTGGTGAGTGAGTTTGAGTGAGTACTCCCTTAAAGTGCCGACCTATGGAGCTCGGCACACTCACTCATGAGTGCACTCAACTCACACTCACTCACACTCATTTGAACGTGGCGAGTTGAGTATGAGTGAGTACTCATGCGTGTGAGTGGACGTGAGTGTGAACGTGAGTGAGAACTCATGAGTGTGAGTGGTCGTGAGTGTGAACGTGAGTGAGAACTCATGAGTGTGAGTGGACGTGAGTGTGAACGTGAGTGAGCGCTAAGGCTGAAAAAATTGTGGTGAGTGAGTTTGAGTGAGTACTCCCTTAAAGTGCCGACCTATGGAGCTCGGCACACTCACTCATGAGTGCACTCAACTCACACTCACTCACACTCATTTGAACGTGGTGAGTTGAGTATGAGTGAGTACTATTGAGTGTCAGTGGACGTGAGTGTGAACGTGAGTGAGTACTCATGAGTGTGAGCGAAGGTGAGTGTGAACGTGAGTGAGTACTCATGAGTGTGAGTGGACGTGAGTGTGAACGTGATGAGTGCGAAGGCTGAAAAAATTGTGGTGAGTGAGTTTGAGTGAGTACTCCCTTAAAGTGCCGACCTATGGCTGCAACGCAGTAGTCCCGGATATAAATTCCTGTACCACTGCCGCCTGGAGCGCATAAAGGTCTCCATATCGATCTTTCTTTTCCATTTTCACACTCATCTACGAATTCCTGCCATGCAGGATCGGGGAAAACGAAATACGCGCTAACGCACTTCTTCACCCACTTATCAGGCTGGTGTCGGGCCTATAGTGAACAGAATTTGCGACGCTGTCTCAACACCCGTGCCAATGTGCCACTTATCTCGCCTCCAACATCCCCTGGCAATGAGTTCCTCTCTTAGTATACGTGAGCTATTTCTAACGCAGAGTGCTTTATCCATTCCAACGATGACAGTGAAAGTTGGGACACACCGTGAATCCTCACAGGTGTATTGAGTCTACTGTCGCTGTGCTTCGGAAAGGCGGCCCCTTTCGGAGCGATGCCAACGGCGCGGTATAGGCAATCGACTTTGGCGTGTACACATTACGCGATAGGGGACAGAGTGTGCTCCAGTGCGCCCACGTTTGCGCCGATAATAAAAGATCCCCAGGCGACGCGGCCACCCGGCGCTTCCCACGCACGTGGCCGGCTCGTTCTGCTGCATGCGGCTTGATGCCGGCGAAACAGCGCCACGGTGAATTGGCCGTCTCCGGTACTACTGGGGCAACCGTGTCCGTGTATCAAATATACGAGTCTGCGTCAGTACGCTTGAGCCTGCCGCGCTGCATTGGCGATACTCGAGCAACCAGCGTTGGGCGAAGGCACCTTTTGCTGTTTTAGCATACACACGAACGCAAAAAAAAAAGAAAAAAAGAACGAACAGCTTGCTAAAGAGATGGCGGAGCTGATGTGCATTAGGCAGTCCTGGCTGTTGCTATTTTTCTAAGTTTTCCAATTTTGTTTTCCTTCCTCCCTCTATTTCTTAGTTTCTTCTCTTTTCTCTCTGTCTTTTGTGTGTCTTTTTTTTTTTTTTTGTCTCTGCCTATTTCTATTCGTTTCTTTGTTTCTTTCTCTCTCTATTTCTTTCTCTTACTTGGTCTTTTTATCTTTCATTCTCTTCCCTTTTTTCTCTCTCTGTATATCTCGCTTCGTCTACAGAATCAGAATCATTTTTATTTCAACATGAGACTCTTTCTCTTTCTCTCGGTGTCTATTTTTTTTCTCTTTTTCTTTCATTCTTTCTCGTCTTTTTTTTCTCTTCCTGCCTTTCGTTCTCTCTATTTCACTTTTCTTTTTTCTGGGCTATGCTTCCCTCTCTCCACTCCCCCTATCCCCCTCCTCACCCTCAGTTCCCTTTGCGAGTCTCTTGCTATACTATAGTATACAATGCTCTGCTAGCGTGCTTTGGTAGCCAAAAGGTTAAGAAACTCGCCTTCGGACCGTGGGTATGGAGGTCCGAATCTCGCCTCGCTAAAAAAATGCTTTCCCCTAGAATTTCTCTCTCTCTTTCTTTCTCTCCGTACTCTTTGTCCCTCCCATCAGAGTTATTGCATACCACGCCGGAGAAATCGACCCACGATTTGAGTGAAGCAAAAGAGGAATGTGATGAAGAAGAGGACTTTAGGGGGGCCGGGCTGTCGTATGCTGTCATGTGCTGTAGTATGTGTCGTCGTCGCTAGGCGTAACGCTCCATGTGTAGCATACTGAGCGCGTGCTCGTGCCAAGGAGAAGTCTTCTTCCTCTTGCTCTTCGAGCGCCTTGATCATGACAAGTGTGGAGCACTTTAGGGGCCGGCGCTGTCGTATGCTGTTGTCGCTTGGCGTAACGCAGGCAAAACCACGGATAAAAATTGAAAGAAAGAGGAAGCAAGCGCGACATAGAAAGAAGAGAAAAAAATAGATAAAGAGAGAGGAAGAAAAAAGAGAAAAAAAAACGGAATAGAAGAAAAAGAGTAGAAAAGAAAAAGAAAACCGAAGTGAAACAAAGAAGGCTGCCCAGCTCCGCACTTCCTTCGGGCTTGGCCCCCCTGCGAAGCTGACTTAACTTTTTTATACATATAAAAATGCTATGACAGTAAAGCATTTGCTGTCGTCATGTTATACCATATCAACGTCGAAGTCGAAATGCTTTTCCGCACCCAATGTTACATTAAGCGCTGTCCTGTCCACTTCCGCTGTTCGCGTCTTCGGTGCGCTTCATACTAATCTTTTAACAGATGTTTCGTTGAAATTACTATTTGACATAAAACTCGCTAATTAGCTTTAATTATCAGCTTGTGGGTAGTTATGATACGGAAACGTTCTAGGGCGTCACAATTTATTGCTTACTCATCTTCTAGAAATACCAAAAGACACACGTAATTTGAGATACTTATCATCGAATCTGAAGCCCCCCGATTCATACGATACTGAAACTTAGCGCGCAGAGAATGAGGCCGCCATGTTACGCCAGGCAAGAACTTCACGTGATGAACCTTTAAAAAGGCGCGTCGCAGTAGAATGTGTCCACGAAAAACGGCAAGTCGTCTGAAATACGCAAGTGGACAACTTGCGTGTGACGTTTCGTGCTTATCTGTTTCTTACTCTAAGTTGTTTCAAGTTGTTTAAATACTATAATTTTGCAGAAAGAAGTCTAGGTTCACTGCCATCTTTTCGACCAGGTACCTTGTTGCAGGACAGAATGGTGGACATGACAGTGCGATTTTTCTGCTGATTCAGCAGTGAACCAGGACGTTGCCGTGCGTTGGCGGCATACTGCCACTCCTTTAGTTCTGTCATAGACGTCTTTCTTTCTTTCTTTCTTTCTTTCTTTCTTTCTTTCTTTCTTTCTTTCTTTCTTTCTTTCTTTCTTTCTTTCTTTCTTTCTTTCTTTCTTTCTTTCTTTCTTTCTTTCTTTCTTTCTTTCTTTCTTTCTTTCTTTCTTTCTTTCTTTCTTTCTTTCTTTCTTTCTTTCTTTCTTTCTTTCTTTCTTTCTTTCTTTCTTTCTTTCTTTCTTTCTTTCTTTCTCCTTACACCACTCGCATTTCAATTTCTTAGGCTACAACAGCGAGCGCTTGCCTTATGTAGACTGCTGTGTTTCAGTATGCAACGGAACCTTCTGATAATCTAAACAACGCAAGCGACACCCAGAACCTGCCAAATAGATCAAAACAGGAGAAAAAAAAAGAAAGCCTCTCTGAAACGCTGACATCGTTGTTCCGCCAAGTTATGCGAATTCTCGTCTATACTTACTTTTCATGTCGCCACTTTCTTTTTTCTTTTTTTTTACTAATATTTCGCTCGGAAATGCGCCAAGCATTCTTCGCGTTCACCCACTCCCATTCTTTCCAGCTGAGGAAAGCCGCGAGTCGACCCGGACCTTGTCTGGAACTCGGTGTCAGCTTTCTTTCAAAGCGACCGCGCGCGTGCCATTCGGCTCCCAGCGCGTAGCCCTGGCTAGCCCTGGCCGGGAGCAAAGCTGGTGCTCGCACCCCCCCCTCCCCTCTCCTCCTTCTCACCACCACTACTCACTTTCACGATTATCCGCATGGATGCGCAGGGTAGCGTTGGCAAATCGGTGGGCTTTCGAAGGAAGGGAATAAATGTGCGCCTCTTTAACCGCACCGCTTTCAGCCGCTGGGGTTGTTTGAAGGCTGTTGCACCCCAACCGCAAGTGCCCCGCAAGATGGCTGAGTAAAGAAACAACAAAAAAAAAAGGGGGGGGGGGGGGGTCTAAAAGCGAGAAAGGAAAAGTTCACAAAACTACTCGAGCACTTTAGTCACGTCGGCGATTTCTCTTTCCTGATTTTTTTTTCCCCACAGGAAGATGGTGCGCGGCAGAGGTATAATCTGTTGTGAACGCGCTCGCTGCCAAGCTAAGTCCCTTGTAGGCTTCTCTCACGTCCGTTGCAACAAGAGCGCAGTCCTCTGAGACGCGAGACAATTTCTTCAAAACCCAAAACAGCTATTTGACGCAGATGCAGCTATATGAAACATGGCGGTTGTGAATGTATATGTGAACGACCTCAATGGGCGCTGTACCCGTAATGCACAACAAATGAAAGTTAACTTTGCGCTTGTCCGTGTGTATCCTTTCTTCGTCCCCGTTTGTTTCGCGCAAATTAGTACCATGATTTCGGAGATAATTTCAATGAAGTTTTCGTTGAATTTCGTGGTGGTTGAATAAAAGTCACAGTTTCACCGCAAGGGTGGAGCAATGAATGCGATAGCAATGAAAGCGATTCTAATGTTATACGAACTGAGGCTGGCAGCTAACTATTTTGGATCCGATCTCACGCAACTCTAGAAAACGCTGGTTTAAGAGAACACGGCCGCTCCAGGGACCCTCTGCACACCACATTCTCTTAGCGCTGAGAGCGCAGCAAGTAGAAGGGTACACTCTTATCACGGTAACGTTTAGAACAGCATAAAACGGCAAGTAACTTATAGTTTATAGGTTACATGGGTGTTACAACAATTTTATCTTTGTGTTTTCTTCATGTACCTCTCACATAAAGGTTACATTGACAGAAGCATGCCAGTTTAAAAGCTAAAGCACCGCGATAGGCATTGTAACCTCTAGATTGTAACTTGTAAAAGCGCAGTGACTCATCCGTCAGGGGACCTACACTATGGAGTGGAAGTTTATTGGTCAATGTGTCAAATCGCGATCTTTCTTGTTCAAGGTTGGCTTTAGCAATTGAACAGTGGAAAATGTATGAAGAGAACGGGTATTAGGTAACAGCAGAAAAGAAAATAGGAGTAGCAGCGATATTAGATTGCGGGATACTGTTGCAAGTGATGGTGGGGTATGAATTAAAACTGCAGTTCAATAAAGTGAGCCAACTTCACACGTAATTAAAGAAGTGGCATAAAATCCGAGCAGACATGGGCACAACAACAGAAAAAATTATAACGATGCGATCGAAGAATAATTCCGTGGAGCGAGAAAAATATGTTCCGCGACTCGCAATACAATTTATCCGAATTTTCTTGTTGTGTTGTCTGTTTAGTTTTCTTTTGTCTTTTTTTCTCGCGAAAGTTAACTGCCCGTAATGTGCAGCAAACGTCAGGTCACAGCATTGCACCATACACGCTTAACCGTCATCAATTTGCCAACACAGGAGAAAAAGATGCCGCTAAGTTCACAAAACAGCATGCGACGGCCGCTCCAGTGTGAGCGCATAGAGGGATGTGTGAGCTCGCGGTGATGGCGTGACTCACAAATGTGGCGTCTTATTGGCGCCGTTTCAGCCAGTTTCAACCGCATCGAAGGAAGGACGGCGTCATCTCTCTGAGGCTTTGCACAGCTTGAGGTGTATGTGGTGTATGCCGGGAAGGGCATTCGAATGAGAGGCGGTTGGTGTGGTGTTTGAAGTTGCGCTTGTGCTGCTCTTTGTTTCATCGATTTAACCAGGTTTTACCCTCCTCGTTTTGATGACGTGCGTTGCCTAATGGTGTTTTGGACGTGAGTGACGCGTACCTGGTGACACAGTAAGCAAACACACTAGCAAACGCGCGATCCGCCGCAAATCAGCCACGAGGCAATGCAACGGGGACATGTTCAGTGCGCTGCGCGTCCTTTGCAACGAGCTGCATTGCCGATTCTTCGCCTGTCTGAGACTGGAAATTATCGAACGTGTTGCATCCGTTGTTACGGTGGCCGAAGACAGAAGCCAATATGATCTACACGTAAGTAATGTTCTCTGTTCAGTGCATTATTTGCTTGTGTATGTGTGTTTATGTCACGTGCTTGCAAGAATTTACTCTCATGCTTACGCTACTGTAAGTGGTGGACCATGTCAGAAAAATAACTGATGTCATGTTTTATGCAATGCATTGTTATTGGCAGAATTCAGTTCGCGTTTGTCCTTACAAGGAGGGTGTTTGGGCGTATATTACCAGACATCCGACCAAGATCATTTGTTATCTTTCCAGTTTATCTGAGAAGCATGAAGGACAGAAGTTTAGCCCTTCTTGCTGTCATCGTGTTGGTACCTTGAAATTGCTCGAGGAAGCCTGCAATCACGGTGTGAAATATTGTTGCCAGCATCAACAAAGTGCCCCATATCAGCGCTGCCCAGAAGATTTCTGAGTGCGCACTAACTTGCTCCTCTGGGTTTTTTGTCACGACTTGGTCGCAGGTAGATGATATCTGTGTGTGTGTATGTGTGTGTGTGTGGGTGAGGGGGGGGGAGTGAATGAGTGTTTTCGCGTGCGTGTGTGTGTATATATGTGTGAGCGCGCGTTTGTGTGTGCGTGCGTGTGTGTGTATGTGCGTGTATGTGTGTGATAGTGAGTGCGTCTGCGTGTGTGTGCATATGCGCGCGGGCATTCGCGTGTGTGTGTGTACGTGTGTGGATATGTCTGCGCGCGCGTTTGTGTTGGTGTGCGTGTGTGTGAGTGGATGAGTGTGTTTGCGTGTTTGTACATATATGTACCCGCGCGTTTGTGTGTGTGTGTGTGCGTGTGCGTGCGTGCGTGCGTGCGTGCGTGCGAGTGAGCGAGCGAGTGAGTTTTCGAGTGCGTGTTTGTGTGCATGTGTGCGGGTGCTTGTGCGTGTGTGTACATGAGTGGGTGAGTGTATTTGTGTGAGCGTGTGTATGTGTGCGCGCGTTTCTCTCTCTCTGTGCGTGCGAGCATGCGCGCGCGCGTGTGTGTGCGTGTTCAATTTTTGCTTTGGTTGGCTCAATGTTTCGGGTTTTCTGCCTTCACCATGTATCATCCCCACCAGACGGGCTTCCGTCAAACTTTTTCTGTGCGTTGATCTTGACTTGAAACCTTACCACAAATATATACCGTAGTCATCTTCGTTCCATAGTAGCACTCACACATATTGCAATGTACGGGCGTTCAAAATTAAGATGACTTGAATTCATGCCCACGCTTCCGCTACTGCAAGAGGTGGGTCGTGTCAGAAAAAATAAATTGTCAGTCTTTGACGCAATTAATTGTTATCGGCAGTACTTGCTCTGCGGCGCTCGACTATATGTCGAACTGCGTCGCTATCTAAACGGGGCAGCTGCAAATGATATGTTACGCAAAAAACAATACGCTGTGGCTTAACTATATTTCAGAGAGCATGAATGCCAGCAATCGTGCAAAGTAGGAGTCCGAAGGGGGACATGGTTGGTGTGGTTGGTATGTCTTTCGATGTTCTTGGTTCTGTGGCGATGTGAATCTGTTCTCTTACAATAAGGTAATTTGTGTTGTTGTTCTAGTTCTGCTCTACGGTGAAAGCAACGGGCCATCGTGGTTAGAAAAGATGAATCGGTATACATGTTATGTAACTGTCATAGCCGGAATGTTTGAAGGTACGTACACAGCACAAATGTATTTTTTTTTCTTTTTTTGCCATATTCATTGTCTTGCGTTGAAACTGTTTACAGCATTCATCCTTCCCAAGGCATGCTGCGAGGATCTCCAGGCAGCTGGAAACTTCCCGACGCCGATATGACTTACGTTCCGTGCAGCGCAGAATATGAACTGCCACGTGGAATATACTCCTTGAGGAAAACAATTAGGTACGAACATATTAAATCTCCACGTGAAATGCTAAGTATGGTCACTGATAAACCTTGGTTCGCCGTGGTGGAGCAGTGGGTATGGTGCTGGGCTGCTGACCCGAAGGTCGCGGGTTCGATTCCGGCCGCAGCGGTCACATTTTCATGGCGGCGAAATGGTAGAGGCCCGTGTACTCTGCGATATCAGTGCACGTTAAAGAACACCAGATGGTCAAAATTTCCGGAGCCCTCCACTACGGCGCCTCGCATAATCAAATCATGGTTTTGGAACGTGAAACTTCAGATACTATTACGAAAAATGTTGATTTTACAATTTCTGTTTCTAATCACCTGGTGCCGTGTTTCTGCGACGAAACTGTCTCTTACATTATAGTTTGCTGACTCTTGTGCTAAAGAGAAGCAAATTACATGTGGGATTAACGTACTTTTTCAGTTCAGAATTTTTGTTTTCGGATAAACGTATTGCACAGGATATTAGATTTTAGGAGAGCTTATGTATTGGTCAAGTGACACCCCCTTCTTTTTTTTTTTTTTGGGGGGGGGGGGGGGGGGGGTTAGTATATGTCTTACATTTCATGTTATCAGCACTTGTGCGCAATGTGGCAGTAACCGTTGCCATAGTGTAAAACAACTGTACTCTTGTTTTAGGATCCACTGTCCAGCGAGGAGATCGCGGAATCAGCAACTGATGTTTTGTCTGAAGAAACATGATTGTGCGTGCATCAAGAGAAGGTTTTACTGCAGGTCCTGACCACCTGCTTCTGTAAATTTTTGCTAACCACAGGTGAAAGCAAGGAGAAACGCTTTGAATACCGGTGGCCTTCTATCAGCTAGGCAATCCCTGAACCAATATTGAAAAAGTAATCAATAAACTTATGTGTATTGATGACTATCACGCAACTTTGATGCCTTTTGCTTTGAAGGTATGAAAGCAATAAAGTATGCATTCTTTTAGAATGGTTCACGTTTTTTCTCCTACAACTCCTTATGCACATCAATTTTTGTACAATGCTTGATTTGGTCTTCTTTTTAAATTTTTCTTTAACATTACCTTTCGTTTAGGTACATTGTCTTGTACGCCTTCACAAGCTGTGTTCTACAGCACATGCTCAGGAAACTCGAACAATGCCCCTACATTGCAAAAGTTATCACCATCAATTTCATGTTTTGCACCCACGCAAAAAAAACTGATATTTTTTAAAAATGCAATTACGTGTGATATTGTGGGCAAAGGCTTCCCTTTTTCAAACTGTGCCACAGATGCCTGTTGAACCATTAAAAAGCATATCACCTGAACAAAATAAAGAAAGTGCATTTGGGTCACAGCAAAGGAGAAAGTAGGAGGAGTTGCACGTGTATTATATATGGTGCACGTATGTGTTAATGGTTTGAGTGAGTTAGTAGCATTACATAAATACAAACATTCCACGCGCAGCCCAAGCGACAAAAGTAAAGGACTGAATATCACCCTCTTTTTGACTGCCCTCTGGGTTTCATCGTCCTGCTAATGCGCAACGTGCCAGCAGGTATGGTATGCCGCACACATGAATAAACTTAAGGAGAAGCACGATTCTGATCACACGTTATTTGCAGGGGGGCTCCATTCAGTGTAACCGCTCTACCTATGCTCCACCAACCCAGGTGTCGTCAACCAAAGGGTATGTGCCTCTTTTTTCTTCCGATCTTCTTTCTTCGACACATTCCGGAACAGTTGCTCTGCGCATGATCGGCCCAGCCAAGTGTCGCCTAGCAAAAGAAGCGTGCGCACGCCTAATCTTTCGTATTTTCTTCTGCGCCTTTATTATGCTGTGTACACATATGTACACAGAGTGACGAGAACGTTCACGGAGCATGTCATGTGGCCTGCCCCTTTCTGAATACACACGCTGGAGCTTTGGAATAATTCTGGGACATGTCTGCTTAGAGCACGACAGTTGCGGTGTCTGTGGCAAGAGATGTACGTTTTCCTCATCCCACGAAAAAACAGAAAACAATGTCCTTTGGAGTTGGCTTAGAGCTCGCATGCATCATAACGTCACACCTTCCACCACAAGCATCGAGTCGTTCAAATGGGGTCTGCCCATAAACGAGCAATTGAGAAGATCAGGTGATTGACAGATATTCTTAATTATGAGTTGTGCCATGTGTGTCAGACAAGTATCCTCTCTTGATCCAAATACGTAAAAGATTAAGCATTACAATTTGCATGTAGACGGCTATTAAAACCGCACAAGGAATTGCGGAAAAAAAACACGAGGCACGCCCAGCAAGAAGTCCGAAAGAGTGGAAAGCCGTGCTTCCGTTGCTGCGGCACACCTGGCTGATCAATGCATGCGATGAGCGTAACCTCCTGGAATGCGTCGAAGAAAGAAGAGCGAAGGAAAGAAGAGGCGCAGAGCGGTGGCCGTATAAAATCTCCTGCAAGCCGTTTTGTGTGAACAGTATACTGTGTACTGTGCAACGTAACCTCTATTTTTACGTGAGAACGCTCGATATTGTGAACCTGTGCTAAAGGTTATTTCTGTGACGTCTGTCGTAAAAGTAAGTTTGTGCATTTTTTAATAAAGGTTAATTTTGCAAAGGTTACTAGATAACTTTTATTTTATAAGTACACAAATTTGTGAAATTGTGCACCTTTAGTAAACGTTACCGTGCTTAGAGTGTACATCGGCCGCCCGCTGTCGGCTGCCGAGATGGGGAGATAACGCGCGCGCCCGCTACGACCGCGGTCGTAAAATCGAAGGTCGCTCAAGGGACCCGCCCCCCCCTCGCGTCTTTTCACGCTCGCGAACGACAGGCGGGGCCGGTTGAACATTTGGGGGGATCTTATCGCATACGCCTCGGAGGGACGGAAATGGGCCAGCTCGTTTGATCGCCGCTTCAGCTGCGTTCACCGCTCCCGCTCGCCCGCTGGTATCACGTACGATGCGCAGGGGGTTCTTATCAATTTGGACTTCATACGAGACATGACGGTGACGGCAACGGCGACGGCGACGGCAAAAACCCGTCGAGACTGTCCATATAATTGCTATCACAATAAAAGCCCTCCGTTGGGCAACATCTGTGGAGTACATGGGGCATTCTAGACTAGACCTATGCGCTGGTCCCAAAATCACCGGCGGCGGCGCATGGAAGGCGCGGTGTTCATCGGATCGGCGGCGGCGGGGCGGGCAGGGGAGCGGGGGGGGTTGATTCGAAATTTGGCGGGGAGAGAAATTTGTCGTTTTGTCGCTTGAATTTAAAAAAAAAAATATTTCTATTAGAAAGGGTGAAGCAGTGGATGTGATAGCAACATGACGTAATGTTATATACGAACACTATTAACTAACCCATTTCGAACCGATCTCGCATAACACTAGAAAACGCTGGTGTATGGGAATACGGCCGCTACCTGGACAGAATCGGTTTTTGTGCAGTTTGTCGTATCAGTGGTCACAACACGAAGCGGTGAGATCCCAGCGCGTAGAAGGGTATACGAGCCGTATATGCCTATGCCTGCCGAAATGCTCACGCCTGCCGACGTGCTGTGCTCGGAGGCAGCTTTAACTGCTGTGCCAGTTGTCAAGTGATCATAGAGGCCGGTGGCGAGCTTTGGGCTGGGCGGCGCCTACGCGCCGCGACGTCACTACAAGCGCCTCAGCATGTCGACGGCGCCTACCCCTGTTTACAAACATGGAATAGGTCTATATCAATCAGGATCGTGTGTTGGTCTGCGTGAGAAATAACTGCTCACTCTCTTGATTTCTCGCTTGTGCCCGTGTTTTCACGTCCTGTTTTTTTTTTACACGAATACCTACCAACTCGCTCAGCTATCTGTTAGTGTACGTTTTTCATTGCTTTTATTTCTATATTCTTATTTATCAATTTACTCGTATATAAATGGAAGAAAAACAGGTGTACTAACGCATCGATAT
>JALIZH010027596.1:0-17416 GCA_030522465.1 Rhipicephalus appendiculatus
GGGCTTTGGACTCCTTGAGCGTGGCACATCTTGGACATAAGACTCGGCAATTGAACAGCGCAGCTTTAACGTTGTCTTCAATAGGAAACAGGGGAATGCACGTAATATGGCTGCAATTAATTTCCCAAGCCCCCAATACGAAGCTGACATTTATTAGTACACTGGTGAGAAGACCCTACTTACCCAAAACCGTGTAAGCACTTTGGCGCCAGTTTTGACTGAACAAAACCTTTACACACGCGTGCTCTAAGATTAGCGTGAACTCCTGAAATCAGTTGATTGTGTAAGAACTGTAGCTAGAGAAGGTCAAACACGTCACAACGCATCGAACTAAACGTCGCCCACATCAACAATTTCAAATACCGGATTAAACTGTCTCACTTGCCAACATGCATCGAGTGTAATGACTAGAGACCGGATTATAGGCAAATGCCGATTTTTTTCCTTGCGTTCCTATCGTGCCACTTTGATATATGAGCACGAATTAGGGGTTAAGGAGGACTTTTATAGTGTTTTTATAGTGCCTATAAATGCCTATTTTTGGGGTTTGTGCCTAAATGTCTATGAGCGCCTATACATGCCTATTTTCAAGAACGGCGCCAATACGAGCACTATTTACACTCAAATTTTGCTTTCGAGTACAGTTTGATACCATAATTCATGTTACCGGGCAAAAATGACGTTTCGGAACTCTATGGGGTGCCACAGCCGAGTGCCCTAGTTCAACAAACTTCCGGTAAGCAACCGCTAGCAGCAGTGTAATGGGACGCGCCCGCCACTTTACCCCACCGCACTGACATGGCGCGAGCGGTTGGAGCAGGGGGAGGAGGAGGAGAGGAAAAGGCGTTATTTCTGCAACCTTAAATGGGAGCACGTCCCAGCGTATACAGTGCAATGGGGAGAGGAAAATAATCGTGGGAAGAGGAGAGGAGAGTGGCGTCCGTGGCCGAGGACGTGGCGGGCGGCTTTTACAGCCGGTTTTCCACTCCAGTGTTCCCAAGAAATTGAAGCCCCTCCTTGAAGACCTGAGTGTGGTGGGGGGGCAGAAAACAGTAGGTGCCTCTGTGCAGCAGCAGGAAGATGGAGAACGAATGCGAAACCATGCATGGAGTGCCGTCAGCGAAATGTAGAGTGCAAGTAAAAAAAAATCAGATGTGCACTTGGCTTTTGTTTCGTTTGTAATTTACTTCTTAAAGGGCGCTTCACCAGGTCACATAAGAAATTTTAGTTAGACACTGGAAGTTGTTGCGTGCCCAATGAAGAGCTTTGTACCGCAAGAACTTTTTAACTGATTCATGACGAGCCGCGAAAGCATGATGCTGGTAGGTGAGCTTGAAACCTTTGCCACTCGCAAGCCAAATTTCTTCCCTGCCTTCTTCGGTATCGGAGGAACTCGGAGCCGGAAGATTGCGTGCGCAGACGCATCAACACGTCATGCGCACGCAAGGTGTGCGCATGACATGCCAAGACAGGTCGTGCACACAAGCGGTGTTGTATCGTTTCGGCATTCTCTCTGGTGTACTGCCTGTTTCTGTGGGATGGATCCTTCTATGCACTTGGAGAGGCTGGCTGGATGATGTATCCTTACCACGACACAGCGCGTCGCACCGCTGTAACTTCTGTAAGGGACGATGCATCAAAAATACGCCAAGAGTTGTCAGGGCTGGCGCCGGCACGACGCGGCAACGGCGAGAACACCGACGCAAATGAAAGCTTAGTCTCGCATCGAGCTCGATTCGAAGTAAAAGAAATAAATAAAAACGCACACATATTCCATTTGTTGTTTTAATATTTCTACAGCATTCATTATTCTATTCAAGCAACAGATTGCAAAAATTGCACATGTCGCCGCGAATCATTCTCGCAGTGTCACGCACTACTTTGACGTACGCAGGACCATTCCTTGTACGTCACCTCCTCCATATTGGTGCGCGCGCCCGTGAGATCAAGGACAAGTGGCGTTTAGTCTGACATTTCACCTCTTTCCGGGGCTCGTAGCGTTGCAAATCTTGGCAGAAGTGATCGTTAGCGCTCAGTGCATGCATTACGCTTGCCAGCTCGAAATGCTCCAACCTGGTAAGGGGCATTGGTAAGGGGCATAAATTGATCCTGCGCGATTAGACCCGGCCAATACGAGGCTAAAAGATCCTTCTTGCCTTTTAGCGGTCTGGCTATAGGCTCCTGGGCTGCCCTTCGCAGCCATGCCGAAAAAAAAGAGACACAGGAGTTTGTTTATTCGACGGCCAACACTTTACTCACCAATGCTGGACAATAAAAGAAGAGACCGTGTTCTGGAATCCATGCGGGAAAACGGACAATAGCATGGCTAGTTGAACCACTGTGACGCCTTTGTGCCACCATAAACTATAATATTTGTTTGCTTCCTGTCGTAGACACAGGTCGCACACGTCTTTCTTCGAAAATTTTAGTTTTTGTAAATATTTATTGTGCCTATATTTACGATTTTGGGGGCCTAAAACTGTGTTTTGCCTGCCTGTTTTTGGCGCCTAAAACGCGATTTTTTAGTGCCTAAAAATCCGGCCTCTAGTAATGACCCAAAAGACCTCCAATATGTTCTGTATGACGGCAGGCGATACGCATCAAACAGCCTCTGAAGGCGGCATTACACCTTCAACGGGACTCGGGCTTAGAACAGCGGCATAATGTCGGTCAACCACAGAGCCCCACGAAACCGCTCATCAAGTCGTGCGTGCGTGTGTGTGTGCGTGTGTGTGTGCGTGTGTGTGTGCGTGTGTATGTGTGTGTGAATGCGTGACTGTGTGTGTGCGTGTATGTGTATGTGTGTGCGTGTTGCGTGCGCATCTGTGTGTTTGTGTGTGTGTGTGCGTGCGTGTGTCTCTTTGTGTGTGCGCTTGCGTGTTTGTGTGTGTGTATGTGTGTGTGTTTGTGCGCGTGCGTGCGTGTGGGTGTGTGCGTTTGTGTGTGCGTTTATGTGCTTGTGTGTGTGTTTGTCTGTGTGTGTGCGTGCGTGTGTATGTGTGTGTGCATCCGCGTGTGTGTGTGTTTGTGTGTGCGTGCGTGTGCGTGCGTGTGTGTACTTGCGTGTGTGTGTCTTTGTGTGTGTGTGCGTTTGCCCAGCCTGCACAAAAGCGATATAAAACTTCTACGAAGCGGATTGGCCAATCCGAAACGAACGTATTCTAATGGGTGCTTAAAATCCGTTCATCTGATTGTAGCAGTCTTCTATCTCCGCTAATGTCCGGCCTGCAGAAGGATTGTAGAGGTTCTACAATCCATCTTTTAAGAGGTCACAAAAATCTGTTCTTCTAAGGGGATACTCGACGACCACCACAGGCCTTGAAAAGTAGGGATGGAAACCTTCTACAATCCGGATTGTAATGTCCGTTTCCATTTTATGTCCCTCCTCACTCACATTGTTTCCCTTTCCCATGCTCCTAGTTTTGTATTTTCCCTCTCCCGAATATGCGCTCTCTTTCTGGTACTTATTCGGGGGAGGAGAACGAGTGGCTGCCGGAAGTTATTCGCACTTAAATGATGCGGGAGGCACAAGTACAGCGACAATATTTTTATTATATCACAAGTGAAATTACAAGAACGGCCATCGAAAACACGCAAGACTAGTAGGACCACTGTTGACAGCAGGAAAAGCAGAGCAGAGCTACCTGGATTTATATATACTGCAATAAGCTCGTATGTATAGACTATTGTACAAAAGTGATACGACTCGAGTAGCAAGGGAGAATGAACTTAGCTGGCTAGGGAGGTTTATCGCAAATTTCGTGCGCAGTTGTTTGTTTACACACGCTAGATGTGCAAAAGCGACAATCAACAAGAAATCAGTTGCACAAGCGCTGCCCCCATAATCTATTCCAATTTGATAGAACATAATCACAGATCTGAGTAAAGAAGCAAAATGCAGAGCAAAGGCAGCAATTTTGATGCAGGCATCAGTTCCCCGCGAACAAGCTTATAAATGGTGGCTGTATAAACCTAGCTAGGTAGAAACATTAAACAAAAGAAAAATGGCAAAGGTTAAAATCAGGTGCTTATTTAAGTGACAAATACCTAAATGTATGCCCTAGCTACAGAAATAATGACAGTAAAGTGCACGTCTTAACATTTATGAGAACAAATGTTGCACAGCTTAAAATCAGGTACAGAGAAGCGAGCACAGGTATGGCCACCACTTCGCTAGCGCCCCTTGTGAATGACGTCGCGTGTACATAACATCTACGACAAATTACAAGGCGTGCCGACGACTGGCCGTAACGGCTCACCATGGGCGCCCCGCGGTGCGATTTGTTGACGTTGCCAACGCACACAGACACAGAATTTCACAACTGCTTCACAAAACTTATTAGGTCACAGAATTGTTAACGTTGTGTGACCTTTTGTTTGCGTAAAAGTCCCCAAGGAAAAGAGAAAAAGCAGAATGTTTTGGCATCTATCTTTATTCATGTGAGAAACAGCCAATAGCCCCATCAAGAGAGAAGTCATAACTTAGTTGGTGCACCGCTTGTTCCTGAACATCTAGGGTAACTATACAACCCGCGAAAAATGGGAGAAAAGAAAATTTTGTTATATGCATTATTACCTTACAGACGACAGCGTGAAAAGATGAAAACTCTATACACTGTACGGTGACAGAGAGCGAGCATGTTATAATTAACCTGGCTTGAGCGACGTGCTGGAGAACTTTTCAATTCTGCTGTGAGGTGCCAGGTTTAAAGAGAAAGGAGGAAGTCAATAAAGAAGCGAAAATATAAGCCACAAGTTCCAACACGCGCGTCGAGAGTCAAGGCAAAGGGTCATCACAACAATGAGAAAAAATACCGAACTCCTCGCCTTGAAACACGCCTTTGACTATCATGCCATGAGAAATTCGCAACTAATAGAAAAGCGTATCCAGGCCTTCATCATATGCATATTTGTGCGAGAAACGACGAACTAGTACATTGTCGTTACGAAGGTTCTCGTATCAACAAATTTGTTGCAGTGACACGAGAAAGCACGTGACACATATGTGAAACTTCAAATTTCTTACGTGGCACACTTAGCGAAAGCTAATTTATATCTTGAAACTAGCTCCATAAAGCGGCCAATAAACATTATATACAGTCAGTTTACTGAAGCCAGGTTAAGCAATAAAAACAGTTTCGTTCATGTGCGTTCAAACATGAACGGAAACTATAGCCTACATTTATGTTAGAACAGCTAAATAATTTATTCTCCATGAATCAAGCAGTTACGTACTGCTGAAACATGTGGCACAAGTCATTCGTGATACAACGCAAAACATTTAATTTTGAGTATTATTTTATTTATTTTTGGTGACTTACCTTCAAGAAAGGAAGTTCTGAGAGCACTCCACTCGCTAGACGAAGCGTGCATCTCTCCGTTGGGAATCTAACGGCACTAGGCCTAACCGTCAGTCCGCGTGACAGTCACTCCATAGAAACATACTTGCATTCTATCGGGCCCATAAGTTGTACATGAAGTTCAGCTTCTTCACAGATGCGTCCATAGTCTTAAGGTAGGTCACCACCTTCGAGAAAAACTTTTACCGTTTTGGTCCGAAAGTTATAATTATGGTTTTGGATTGTTGGGCTTCGGTAAATTTAAGCTTTATGATTATGAAATAGATAAAAATCAAAAACATAAAATTTATAAAAATCAAAATGTGCCAAAATATGGATGTTGCGCCAACAGTCATAACTAAAAAACTCTTGTTGCAATTCAAACGCGACTTGGCAGCTACGTAGTGAGGACAACGTTCTGTGCATCTAACCTCCACGATCATCATATCTCTAAGCTTGGGTGCGTTATGATAAAAAGACTGAAAAAGTTGATATTTGGCAGCTTTGCTTTGCTCACAGTTGGCCACTGTACAAAAAGTTACCGCTAGTTTTCAATAATTCTGCTTGAATGCACAGCTCCACCTATATAGAAACAGCACAAAAAATTTTATGCGAAAATATTTATTAGAAAAATGGTTATCATTGTTCGCGTAACTGTAGGAAGCAAAAAATCACATTTTGAGAAAAATGGCTTTAAAGATTTGAACCGAATGTCTATGAAACAAAGAAACATTCAATAGACCTGAAATTCACCAGGCTTATAGCTTGGGACCTCTTTTGAAGCGGCATAATCTTCTTTTGAGCGAGATGAAGCACACATTTTTTTCCTAGCTCGTTTCGTGTCTCCAGCTGACTCTCATCCCCGTGTTCCACAGTGGGTCCACACTTGGAATATTGATTCCCTAACTTTCATAAACGCTTCTGTTTCGTTCTACACTTCGCCATGTTTCATGAAGTACTATAACTTTCTCCTTGAAAACCCAGAACTAAGTCCAAGAGCTCGAAATGGCACACAAAAACAACACAGACTGCCGAGTGAGAGCACGCGCAACTTAAACAATAGAGTGCCGCAGCCGAGTAGAGGAAATTTTAAAATAAATTGAAAACATCAAGTTCTACAAGCTTTAGAATGTTCTTAAACACCTTAGCATTACGTAATATGTACGCGAAAAACATTTGTGACGAGATGGTAGATGTCGAATCGGAATCCTTCAGTTTCGGATGTGTCCAGCAGGTGTTGAAAAAATGGTCATAACTTTCAAATGGCTTAATATTACTGCATTATTTTTTTTCTAAATCTTCTTGAATGGACAGGGAACTTGAAAATAAAAAATCCCAACAACTCAATTTTTTTTCAGAAAATGCGTTTTTGAAGGTGGTGACCTACCTTAAGAATCACGACACAAGCACTAAATAACACACAACAGGCAATGAATGACGCGCGCGACCGCACATGCTAAATCGACGAGCTTAACTGACATTGCAGAAGCCGAAGCAGTTGCGCGGATGGATAAAAGATCAACGCTAAAGAGCTCGGGAGGACTCAAGCTGTACGGTTATCGCTGCCAGTAAATTACGTAAAGTTTTGGAAGCCTTCATGATTGCTGACACCACCACACGCCTTTATAATTTCGCGCGTTACTTTCTTCATCGCAGTGAGAGATGGCGTGCGTAGGCTCAAGTTCAAATTTCCATTCACGGTGGTCCATGCATGTCCGTGCATGCATTGACCAAATGACGCGTGATCTGCTGCATGGCGAAAAAACGGCTTTCAAAATCCGCCTTCTAGCGGTATTTCAAGTTCCAGTTACATTCTTACTGAAGTCGACTTCGTATATCCTTATTGCTGACGTTTAACCCTTTCAGACGCCACCTATGAAGAACTGTCTGTAAATGGGTCAAAACAATACAACGTTATTTCAAGGGCCTCAATATACTATTGCAATAAAAATAATGTCATAATATGTTCATTTATGTGTGTTATAGCAACTTATTCTAATTAAGTTGTAATTAAATATCTGTTTATACTGAAATCATTCATGCTCTATTTTGGCATAATTAGAATGAAATCTCGGGCTAGAAATATAGTACAAAATCGTTTTTGATTATGTCCATTTGGAGCAAAGAAAAAGTATAATTTTAACATGGCTCACAGGACGCGGCTCATCGAACGACTCGTCAAACGGGGTAGTGCCTTCAGCAATGCAATCATAGGCAACAGTACGCTGCGAAATTAAGTTAAACGAAGACAAATTTATATGCAGGATGTTCAGTCTATCCGAAGCTCAATGTATCTCGCTCTCTCTTACACTCTAAGAAAAAAGGGAGTCAAAAGCGGATCAAAAGACCGTGATTCCCTTCGGGTCGTCACTTGACCCCTTTTGGAAGGTAGAGCGGTAGAGGCAGAGAAAGAGAGTTAGCATTTTTAAGGGAGTCAGAACACTCTCGCGAAGCGCCTTTCGATTGGCTCCCGGGATGAAGGCGCGGCCATACATATCGCGTGTTTGCCGATCGGCGTCGTTGTGGCGGGCCCGCGAGCCCCGACACCAAACTGTCGCCGCCGGCGCGGCGCCTCCGCCACCTCCGCTGCCTCCGCTGCCTGCTCTCTCCCTCTCCTCCGTCTTTTGGAATGCGCTGCGTTGGTTGTGCTGGTCGCTGGTCCGCTGGTCGCGTGTCTTGTGGTTTTCAGTTCGAGCGTTCGAGCGAACGTGCGTATCTTCGGTGCCTGCACGCCAGGCTCCGTGCTCGAAGTGACGCTTGGAGTGAGGAATATTTTCGGAGCAGCCGACACGGACAACGTGCCCCTGTTAACGATGAGTGTACTGCTTTCGTATGTACGAATTACACAGCTTTAGCTGGGCGTTTGCAGCAGCTATGCGGAAGTAGGCTGGCAGCCATTTCCAACGGTAGCTTGCGTCCGCGGGGCTGTTGCAGATGCCCAATTAAATATGTTACTTAACGAGCTGAGACCGCTATGCGCGTTGTTGTGCAAGTGACTGCAATCCCGTATCAAGGGCCATTATTTTCTGATCGCACATTCTGTCTGCACTGATGAAGATGCTCGATATCATTTTGAGGTGCGCTTTAGTCTACGTCATAATAACATTTCCATCGATACTCGATTGTGCAGCGGCTTCCGCGCGTGTAAACATGAAAAAAAAAAAGAAAAAAAATCCTCTGTGTACAGGACACATAGACGCACTGTATATAATGGCTTTTGTTGTTGGCGTAAAGACGGTAGTTTTGAGCTGCAGATATAGTGTGATGCTTTAAGCACGTACGCGGTAGTCGCTTAAATGTTTAGGACTCGCCTCGCCGATAACGGGAAAAGCTCTAGACTTTCAACGGCGCGCGTTGTTGCGGCCGCCGCCGTGCGCACTTTACCCTCGTTTTCTGTTTCCTCTTTTCGTGCTTTGCCTACATCTGCGATGACGTTCGGAGTTATACCAAAATGGAGTGAGTATACGTTACTCTGGGAGCTATCTGCGTTAATTCTCGCATACGCCTTGTCTGAGCTACTTTATGAAAGTTGTTTCACAAGATAACGGCAAAAAACACGGTTCCTAACCATGCCTCTTTGTATTTTTTGTTTTGTTGTGAGCCTTCATTATGTCTGTGTAAGTCATTTATTGTGTAGGTATTGCGAACTCTTTCTATGATTGCGTTTTCTCATTACGATATCACGTTCTTTTTTTCAGGTACCATTTTTCATGGCTGCTCACGCTGAACAGGAGCGACAACATAGCAAGTCACAAGTCTGATTCCTCCAGCCTTCACCACTTTTCGATTCTTAATCATAAGGAATAAAAGTGGAAACATGATACCGATATCTGCTGTTTATTTTGCACGACATGACACTATGCACATCACAGTCACACATTTTGGTTGGTTATACTCATACAACCATGTAAACGAGGAATACCTCAACTGCTTCAACTTTGCTGGAAAAGGTGTGTTGTTTTGAGGTTTATTAAAATAATGCTAAAATTGGACTATCCTTTTTTTTTTTTTTTTTTCAGTCGCTGGGCACAACGGCAAGTATTAATGGAGTTGCTTAAAATGAATACTTCATTATTCCAGCAGTAGTCACGCAAAAGTAGAGCATGGGTCAATTTTGTAGCTTAAAATAGCCGTAGAGTCGCTTGACGCTTCGGTGGGTGTCAATTGACCCGCGTAGGAGCGTCACCGGCAAGGGTCGTCTGACTCCCTCAGAAGTGGTAGTGTGATCCTTCGCATAAGAGTCCTCACACTCTTCTTAAGAGGGTCCGGGGACTCTCCTGAGCGCGCCCACTCTGACCCACCAAGAGAGTCACCGTGACTCTCCAAAGAGAGTCGTATACGTGGCAAGTCAGAACTCTCCGAAAAGAGTCAGGTAACTCTTTTTTTTCTTAAGAGTGTAGCCCCTAGTTGATACAAGGAGCAAAAACAAGTCATGTACACAATTGTGTACATAGCGTCTAAAAGGGTTAAGATATATTCTTAAACAACAGAATATATAAAGCAGACGACGCTTGTAAGCGTCTTTAAAAGTCCGTCTGATAGCAGGGTTTTTTGTGGTGATTATATCCGTCCTGTAGTTGCTTCTATAATTCGGCGCGTCGACGGTTTAGACCAAAAATCCCTTAACAAGACGGATTATATCTCTTTTGTGCTAGCTGGGCGTGTGTGCGTGTTGTGTGCGTGTGTGTGTGTGTGTGTGGGGGGGGGGGGGGGGGGTATAGGTGACATGCTGTTTTCGTCAGTGTATATTTCATAATCATCGCCCTCCCCCCTTATGGGGTCGAAATGGGAACACCGCTCTCGGAACACACGGATACAGTAGAAGTGGTCGGGCAAACCAAACAACACGTAACATTTATTCAACTACTTTTACATCAACGAGCTCGCTAGCCGAATCAAGTACACCACTAGTGATCAACAACGCCAACTTCCGCTCGGCGGTTGTTCGCGCGCTATGAGGCGCATATGACCTTACAGGGGGTGGTAGCACCCCCCATAACCTGAACCAGCATGTTAGGCGAATAGCCAGGCAAACTTCATTAAAGAATCTCTGTGTATGTTACTGAGCTTTCTCAGTCGTGCGCGGACGTATATTCCACAGTACTAAATAAATAAATAAATAAATAAATAAATAAATAAATAAATAAATAAATAAATATTGTGCATCAGACCTGCCTTTTAACGAGGACGACTATAGAAGCGATATAGGCGCCATTGTAAACACCAGAAGATTTCCCGTATTTCATTGCTTGTTAACGAACCTTCAATGTGCTACAGGTGTTGGTCATGGGAGCGCCGATATCCGCGAGAAACGCGGCGCCGGCGAATATGCCGAAGCGCCTCTGTACAGGTATATAGCATATATAGGCCATCAAATGTGCGCGCTCACATGCGCACGTTTTTGCGCCGTTCTCGTAATAACTGAGGCTCTGTCGATCTTCGGGTTGTCGTCGATCAGCTGTTTCTCACGCGAAAATGTTGTTTGTTATCGAGTTGACTAGTCATTACACGTTGTCACATTTCATTGTTGCCTGCACGTGAACGGAAAATTGTCTTTGTTGCCTGTGGAAAGTGAAGTGTTGCGCTGCTAAGCACGTGGATGAAAGACCACTTTCACGCAAGGAGGAAGAGAAAAGGTAAGAGGGAGCATTGCGTAGTGCGATAGAAATAAGCATAGCAAGAAGGTGCAGGTAATTTTGCAAACCGTTTTCCAGCTTCCTCAATAGAATTTCGGCCGCAGCTCCACAGCTTAAAAAATTGGTTAATTAACAATGAAAGCACCGATCTCGGCTAGTTGGATATTCATAACGAAGGTAAACAGCGCAAAAAAAAAAAAGAAAGAAACGGGGCCACGAAATGCATAAAATTCAGTTCGAAGCCAGCCCTTGTCCTGGGAATGCGCTTTTCATGGCCGTGATTTTTTGCGCTGTTTATCTTATTTGATTATTGTTGCCTATTGAAGCAGTTTACGAAGGCACCCTGTATGTATACATCACCGTGTAAGGACAATTCCTTTAGCTAATCTGTCCAAAATGCAAGGAAGTACTCGTAAATTTTCATTTAGTCTTTTGGAAGACATTCAAGTCTTGCGCAAGTAGCCCACGAGACTTTCAACGAGCCTTGTATATTGCACAATAAACCAGAACTGAATCAGCCGTTTCTATATGTACTTTGGCAAAGAACTTTAACCCTTTCAGTCCCGAATTAACTATTTTCAATGTAAGCAACTAGTTTTTACATTTTGAGATGCGCATGGTCGTGGTAGTCCAAAAAAACTGAAAAAATATTTGCTCACACTTTTCAGTGAAGGGTAATTAATGGGACAATTATTTAATAAATAATTATTATTTAATAATATTTCCACAATTTTTACTTTCTTTATTACTTAAAATGTTATTTAGACAGGATAGCATAATGTCCAATAGCCAAAATTCAAATTTCTGGCACAGAACTAAAATAAATGCCCCATCTCTGCATGGTGAAACAAGACGCTGCCTCAGCAAAATGCGCGAACAGCACAACCGCTTCTGTAATTTCTTCGTTCAGATGTGACCTCGCATTATTGTGTGTGCCCTGTTGACACCACATGTAGGGCAGATGCTAAATACGGGCTCTTGAGGAAGAACAACGCTTTATCTTTACCCGATGCTTGTTGACTGACCTACATAATTTATGATTCCAAATGGAATCACCGGGACTGAAAGGGTTAAAGCAGACAGCGAAGAAACTGCGTGAAAGAAAATTGAAGGACACTTTGTAAATTCCAAAGGGTGTTTGGCGAAATCCCGTGGCCATTCGACTGACTGTGCCATGTCTTTCTTTTTTTTCTGTTTCTTTTCTTTTGTTTCTTTTTCTTTTTTTTTACACTCTCTCAGCAATCACGTGATTTGTGAGAGTGTGTAAGGCGTAGAGGCCGCAGCTGTGGCGGCGCGACTGTTGCTATGCGCCTCTGTGCCATCTCGCGATTGCTGAGAGAGTGTGAGGGGGAGAGGCCACAGCTGGCAACGTTCCAGGGCACGCACGTACAGACGCGAGCATGAGACATTAAAGTTCTTCGCCTTCAGTCTTCTTCGCGCAGCTTAAACCTGTTCGTGAAATATCCGAATCAACTAGCTGGAGAGCATGCCATAGTTCACTATACAACTGTTTTTGCGAAATAGTAAAACCAGTGACGCAAACGTCGCTTTTTTTTCTCTCCTATCTTCAAGTACACAATTCACGGAGCTTCATTCTGAAAGTCTACAGTTATCACGACTAACACTTCGGGCTCGGCCTATAGTTCGCGAGTTTGACACAAGCGCTCACTCGTGCTGCTATGATCGGTTCCACTGCTGCGGGTAAAACTAACTGCGCATCAGTATTAACATCCATTCTTCTTTAAAGGGCCCCACACCAGCCTCTCAATATACAAAAAAAATTTTTTTGACGCGTATCTGCGTTCCTCTCTACAAATGTCGTTGAAAGACAATAGCTTTCTGCCGGCCGTACTACTATGTTTTGCCTTGCCTCAGACAGCGCCTCCTCTATGTTGAATCGGCCGCATCTCCCTGACATTGATAAAATAGAGGAGGCGCTGCGTGAGATATGGAAGCCAAATGGTAGTGGCATCGAGAAACATGAGCTTGTGCAGAACCCAGGGCCACTGCCAGCGGCAGGACCATATCGTCGACAGAGGGCTTTTTCATGCATAGCGTCGCATTTACAGCGCAGCCTAAGAAACACCAGGGTCCTTAGAATTACGTATCTATGTATTGTCTAATAAAGGAAGACACCGCCTCATACTTACGTATTGATGTTGAGCCTCGGATATGCGTAACATGTGCTTTTTTATCAACAATGTTCACAAGTATGAACGCGGACACCAGTTCAAGACGCTGGGCGTTCAGCAAGCAGTTAAACTTTGGCCGGGTGGCTGAATCGTGTGACAGACAAACATATATAAAGGCAGACAGACAGACAGGCCAAAGTTTCTACGTTCAAGTGTCCCAAGAAAGATTAACGCCTTTAAAAATGAGCGCAATATTATCTCCTGGCGTTTCTCGTCTTTCTTGCGCAGTTGTGAGATCAGCGCGCGCGCGCGCCTACAGGCGACTCCGCTGTAGGGCAAAGCGCACGTTGACGAGTGAACGCATTGCCACCGGCGGGGCGCCGAGCGCGTCCTTCGCACAATCTCGCTGGTAATCCAGCGAACACGCTAACATTGATATATCCCCCGAGATCGGCGTACCGCCAGTGGTAAATGGTGTATTTAAATAGCTCGCCGTTAGTGTGCTGAAGGACATGCGTTTCTTTGGTCGAGTGGTTAACGCCAAGTGGAGAGGTCGCCCGTTCGATTCCGCGCGTCGGAAAGCACTTTTCTGTGCTTCCGACGCGCGGAAGCACAGAAATTATATATATATATATATATATATATATATATATATATATATATATATATATATATATATATATATATATATATATGAAAAATATATTTACGCTTCTAAAAAACTGTTTATTGGTGACGTTTCGATCGGAGACCGATCTTCGTCTTGATGAAGATCGGTCTGCGATCGAAACGTCACCAATAAACAGTTTTTTAGAAGCGTAAATATATTTTTCCTATTCTGTTCTACGGCAACCAAAGCCAGACTCTTGATAATATACGTATATATATATATATATATATATATATATATATATATATATATATATATATATATATATATATATATATATATATATAATGTTACGAGGCATTGTGCATGAGCCCGCCTTGAGACAGACAAAGAGACGAAGAAGAAACTGGTGTGCCGCGCGAGATTCTGGCAGCCCTTCGGTGGCAGCTATTCGGCACTTGAAAATATTGCAAATGCACTCGCTTCTGTCTTTATTGCGTATTCGTGATCCCCGTGAGATTTTGATGGAGTTGCGGGGGAAAAAGAAGCACTGTACAATGGAGCTCCGCAGTGGTCGTGGACTCGTATTTTCATATAAAAAACTCGTCCGATGCCGCAACCACTGCTCCATCGGCCACGACAACGCCTGCACCGGCTACTGCAAAGCCTGCGCCCTGCCGCGTAAAAATATCTATAAATACATATGCGGCACATCACGCCAACGACTACGGAAACGGCCAAAACCAGCCGAGAGTGTTCATATAATTGCTATCGCAATACAATGAAACGCTTGTTCCAAAGCAATTTAGCAGACCCAGCTACTCACCACCGGTCCACAAGAAATGAAGATGGAAAAGCTCTGGTGAACACCATTAAACCTCGGGCACTGAACGCCAAGCACATGCGCAAAGCCAGGCAAAACGACGCACGTCGCGGCAAAAAAGGCGCATGCTCGACGAATTTTAAAGGACCATACGCTGAATTCTATGTACAGCCATATATATTCAGAGGGTGTGTAACGGCTCTACACTCTACTTTCAGGGGGTTGAGTGGCTCGTGATATTAAGAATGAAATGCTTTAGCGCCCGTTGTGTGCGACCGTCAAGTGACCGTCAGCGAAATTCCAGCGTCGTTATCCGAGCACTTCTAACAATAATAATAATATCTGGGATTTAACGTCCCGAAACCACGATATGATTATGAGAGACGCCGTAGTGGAGGGCTCCGGAAATTTAGACCGCCTGGGGTTCTTTAACGTGCACCTAAATCTAAGTACAGGGGCCTCAAGCATTTCCGCCTCCATCGAAAATGCAGCCGCCGCGGCTGGAATTCGATCCCGCGACCTGCGGGACAGCAGTCGAGCGCCATAACCACTAGACCACCGTGCGGGGCAAGCACTTTGAACAAGACATTCGGGCTTCTCAGTAAGAACATACGGGCATTCAGATGACGTCATCCCGGTATCGTCCGCGAGACATCCGGGCAATGATACAAAAAGCTTTAAAAAAATGCGATGTTTCGCAGTCTCTCTTTCTTACAGGACCGCATTGCATACTCTGGCAGCGTAACAAACAAATTACAAAATATGTTGCTTCTGAGTACTTACAAATGTTTGTTCACACTGTCAATGAAGCTACACCTTCTTGTACGCTGACCTCTGATTTACTTGTTACAAGGGACCCTTTTCATAATCTGGAAGTGTGCTTCCCTACGCTGCATCTTTGTAAAAATCAGGTCGAACGGGACGGAGCGCAACACGCGGGAAGGACACAGCACGAGCGCTCACACAGTACAGCGCTCGTACCGTGTCCTTCTCGTCTTGTACTCCGTCCTGTTCGCGCTAATTTTTGCAAACAATGCATCGTTTCCAATTCGCCGAGCTCTGTACCTTCCCTACGCTGCACATTCGACGAAGTAATGGCGGCACCTGTCATGCTTCAAGGGGATAGGAAGCCCTTTAGTTACACATGCTGTCTTTTGTCGCGCGCTTATATCGAGACAGCCGACTCTACATTTCCCGCGTCATAGCGCAAGCAAAGGGCGCTGAACAAGCCGTTTGTAGCGAGTGACTAGCCGCTATTAATTGGGCAACCTGGATCGGAAAAGAAAAAAACCGCCAGGCCTGCGCGGGACGCGCAGCACAGTCCCAGCGAAAGCTGGAAAAGTGGTCTTACGAGAGCCTTTTTTAGACACTCTTGGGGCAACTACTACAAGCACTCTTGGATGGTACTCACTACGCCAAAAATCATGATATTTTTTGTGTAGTAGGGAAGCGTCCACTATGCCATTGTTCATCATTCTTCGGAAAAGCGCGGTACCCGCTACACTCTTGTAACGCATTATATGCACTTTGTTGATGCTGTGGATGACGACGATGGTTGGAGCATTGAACGACCCACTCGTTACGCAATTCGCATTGAGTGACGCCTGGTTGGTAATTTGTTCTTTAAAACACTTTACAACACATGTTAACGCAATTCCTTACCCGACATGAATCCTGCAAAGGGTCAGCTTGCAACGCAGTTTCAAGCACCGGCGTAGCTGAGTGGTAAAGTGCACGGCTGCCACGCAGAGGGCCCGGGTTCGATACCCATTCCTTAAAAGCTGTTTCTTTATTCAGTTAGTTTTAGGGGCGAAGCTCCTTAAGGTCGAGGCTTGTACATCACTCTTGGATGGTAAATGGGTGCTGCCATGTTGGCTTCTAGCCCCAGCTACTGTGCGGCCAGTCGCAAAGCGACTAACTTGGTCGCGCGACCAGTCGCCGGTGTGAACCAGCCCTAAGGAGCTTCGCTCCTAAAAATTAGGTCGAAAGGGACGGAGCGCAACACGGGAAGGACACAGCACGAGCGCTCACACAGTACAGCGCTCGTACCGTGTCCTTCTCGTCTTGTACTCCGTCCTGTTCGCGCTAATTTTTCGCAAACATGCAAAAATTAGCGCAATTTTTGCATATTGCAAACATGCAAACATGGAAAAATAAATGCTTGTACATCACTTGTACGTCCCCCGGTGTAGCCAGGCTAGTGCGATGACGATGACGCTGCCATCATGGCACAGCACATGCAAGGTAACCATTATACGCCATGACGATGACGATGATGATGGCGCTGATAACAATGAGGAATAAGCGCGTTCCAGACCACATGTTCTCTTTCTGCCACGGATGAAAACGATCGTGAACGCGCTCTCGCTCGCGAAAGGTAAAACGGCCACGCCGACAACAAGATGCTACCCCGGGGTTGAGGACGTGGGAAGCGGCGGCTGAATGGCAGAAACACATTGTATATACTGTACACACACGTTGTAGCTCATTTACATGCGCGAGTGGGCAATGTCACGGTAATTTTCAAGGTTCGTGAAGACAAGACGAACATTGAAACACGCACTCACAGCAATTGCAGGATGTAGAAGAAATATAATGCTTTATAGATTCGCCGAACAAATTTAAACCGCGCGAAGAATAAAAAAAGAAGTTGTGTGAACAAGTCAACTTCGCAGAGTTTAAACCTGTTTGCCAAATCTGTGAACCAACTAGCTCAACCGCATGCCCTAGTTCACCATGCAACTGTGTTTGCGAAGTACTATATTGAGCCGCGAACTCATCGGTTGCTTTTACTCATATCTGCAAGTGCATAATTCACGCCGCTTCATTCTGAGTGTCTACAAGTAGCACGAGTTGTTGGAGGGGATCGCTAGTTC
>JALIZH010027597.1:0-56446 GCA_030522465.1 Rhipicephalus appendiculatus
CTAGACAATCACTTTACTAGATTTATTCACAATCTTGTATATCTGGTACCTCCCCTGTCTTTCCTTTATCTTTCTCTCTCTTGTATATCTGCATGTCCTAAATTATGATGGAATGGAGTCAGATTTCACAACGCTTGCCTTTCGCCGACACGTTGCCGCCATAGTTCTCTACCCCTCCTCTTTTTTATGTAATTCTCTGAACTATCCACCGCACACATTGGCACGTTCGCGCACACCTATCTCATCGAACCTCTCATGCGCTTTCATTATAAAGCGTGTATGTCACGCCCAGAAAATCATTTTTTGAAGATTTTGTTTATTGGAGCAGCAAGAGCTCATAATGGCCTTCCACACTCCATTATAGTGATCACAAGCCGATGTCTCTTTTCCGAAGCTCTTCTCGGCTCTATTTCATAGCAAACAGCTAGTTTATTTTTAGATGTGAAGCATCTTATGGCGAACCTTAATCCGGTGGTGGTGTGCGGCGTGACCACCCCTCACTGCGCATGCGCAAACCCTTTCAAAAAATATATATATTAAAAAACCTCCTCTCACCTCTCTCTCCTCTAGGCATCCCTCCCTGCGGCAAACACACCCTCATTGCGCATGCGCCTCCCTCCCTCTCTCCCCTCCTACGCTCCCCCCCTCTCTCCTCTAGGCATCCCCTGCCCGCGGCTTCCCACTGCGCATGCGCGTCCCCCCTCTCTCTCCCCTCCTACGCTCCCCCTCTCCTCCTCTAGGCATCCCTTCCCGCGGCGTCCACACTCCCACTGCGCATGCGCGTCCCCCCCCCCCTCTCTCTCCTCTCCTACGCTCCCCCCCTCTCTCGCCTCGCGACGCCGACGCAGGCAGCGTCTGCTAGAGAGTTTCTTGGTGAAAAAAATTCGCCATCTCCAGCTAAAGGGAAGCATGTGTGGATGCGAAGCAGCGGAGAAATAGATAGCTTGAGCGGGAATTTTATTGAAAGGATAAATGAGAATGTATAAGAAAAGACGGAGAATGTGGTGGTTGCGTGTTTATTTAGGGAACGTGTGCGATTCCTTGCGTCGGTGCACGGGGCGCTTTGAAGACGACGGCCTTGTGATCGGTGAAGTGTAGCGTCAGGGGTTGCTTTTGAAGAGTTTTCATTGTGAAGTTTGCGAAGATGAGGTCTATGCATGTTCCGCTTATGGTTGTATGTTGTCGTCGGAAATGCGTCGCAACGAGTACACGTCTATAATGTGGTGGACGAGCCAGTCGTTCGTGGTTATATCCACGCTGAAGTCACCCGCAAGCACGAAGAGCGTGTGGCTGTATGTACTGTGCCATTGCCTTCTCTAGGTAACGTTCGACGTTCTCTCTAGAGTAGAGAATGGGGGTGAGTGTAGGAGAGGATAGGGGAGGGTACACGCATGCTCTGTAGGGGGGTGTGGAATGCGGGGGCCGCTCCGTTGAGTAGAGGATTCCTAGAGGATAGAAAGGGGGTGAGCGTAGGAGAGAGAGAGGGGGGAGGGGACGCGCATGCGCTGTGGTGGTGTGGGACGCGGGAAGGAGGGGCGGACTAAGCCCCCCTCCAAACACATGCAAGCAAGATCAAGGAATGCGGTCAACCTGGGCGACAGACACCACCTGCCTAGCCATTGCTAAGCAGCCTCTCTGTGCTCTCGGCCATGACTCTGATGACTGTAGTAGTGGTTGACGGCCTTCATATTACTACAGTGTTCTGGTTCGCATAATGGGTGTTTCCCTACTTCATGAAAGTGGCGGGACG
This sequence comes from Rhipicephalus appendiculatus, assembly GCA_030522465.1. Classification (NCBI taxonomy): domain Eukaryota; kingdom Metazoa; phylum Arthropoda; class Arachnida; order Ixodida; family Ixodidae; genus Rhipicephalus; species Rhipicephalus appendiculatus. The sequence continues at coordinate 1,751 of JALIZH010027597.1, forward strand.
CGGGACGCGGGACGGGGGGACGCGGGACGCGGGAGGGACGGACAGAGCCCCGAGCATAAGATGCTTCGCATCTAAAAACCTGACTGCTCGCGCTGCACAACTGTTCACTGGCCACCCCGTATATATGGCACTGGATCTTGACCTGCAAGGTGGTGCCGGTGGGAGATTTCTCCTGTGCGTTGTTGAACAATAAAAAGTTCGCAGAGTGCGCGTTAACTAAAAGCGGACTGCGGGTCTCTGTGTCCAGTCGGAGTTTTCTGCCTCTCATTGCCCATTCGCAACGATTGGGCATGTTCCAGTAGGAAACACCTGCTCCATCCACTGCGAGCTTTGCGCCTCCCCAGTTTTCTCTCCTGCGCAACGCTGCGATGAGCGCCAGCGTCAACGCCGCCGCCAGTGTAAGCGTTAGCGCCCGCTGCTTCGCATCTACACATGGTTCCCTTTAGCGGGAGATGGTGTAATTTTTTTAACACGAAAGTGTTTTATGCCAGGGGTCCACCAAGTATATCCGTTACGGATATGACGTTGATATAATTAACGCTACCAAATGAGAAAGAAAAATTACTTTTGAAAATGTTCCCCCTCCGGGAATCGAACCTCTGCCTCTTGGCCCGCGACGAAGGGCGCCCGGTTTCTTACCGACTGAGCCAGCCAACGCAGCTGAAGAGTAAGCCTGCCAACGCGCCTTATATCTCTCACACATTCTCTCGCACGGTGCTCTCTGTTGGCGTGGCGGGTCAGTGTCGCCGCCTGTGAACGGGGAAGAGAAGTAATGTGGCATGGCACTTACCATACTAGTAATACTACGCCGATAGTGCGGCGCACAATCTCGGAGGCAATGCTTTAACTGCGTCTCGATAGCAGTGAAAAACATTGGTCGCGCTAGCATCGAAGAGTCGCCGATGTAGTTATGCTCTTTGCCTTTAGCTTCGTGTTAGCGTGTGACGGCTCTTTGTCGGAGTAGTGCATCTTCCACATGCACCAGCGTTGTTTCGCCGACGGCTACGATGTCGACGGGCGGATGTCGTGCCTTGGTGGAGCGAGACAGAGGCCAGCAGGACGTAAAACACCTGCGCACGCTCGCGGCTCAAGCTACGAACCTCTGCCTCACGCGTTGCTGAAGCGCAGCGTGGTAGTGTAGGTTACCTTATTATTGCGATAGCAATTATATGGACACTCGCGGCTGGTTTTCGCCGTCGGCGTCGGAGTCCGCGTCGGCGTCATTTGCCGTATATGTATATGTATATATATAACCGGCCCCGCCCGTCGTTCGTGAGCGTGAAAAGACGCGAGGGGGGGGGGTCCCTCGAGCGACCTTCGATTTTACGAGCGGGGGCGGGGGCGCGCGTTATCTCCCCTTCTCTGCGGCCGACAGCGGGCGGGGTGGGGGGGGGGGGGGCGACGTTCGATTTTACGAGCGCGGGCGCGGGCGCGCGCTTTATCTCCCCTTCTCATCTCCCCTTCTCGGCGGCCGGGCCGGCGTACCCTTCTGCGTGCTGCGCTCTCAACGCGAAGAGAATTCTCTTAAACAAGCGTTTTCTAGAGTTGCGTGAGATCGGATCCAAAAAGAGTTAGCTGCCAGCCTCACTTCGTATAACATTACAATTTTTCGCTATCGCATTCATTGCTTCACCCTTGCGGTGAAACTGTGACTTTTACTCAGGAGCTCACACCATACCACTTCTATTTGAAGACGCGCATATCGAGTGCCAGTGTTCATTACGTGCTTGTTGGTGTGTTTGCGCTGGATTCACGATAGGCTGTGTCCAGGTATAACATGTTGACAACTTCAGCTACAACAACGGTTAATTCATGACCATGGGCGTTAGTCGTCGCGATGGAGATTTGCCACTAGGGCGTCAGCGTGGGTGTGTCCACGTCAAACGGTGCTATAGCTCTCAAACACCAATAGGCATTGTACAAGCTCTCATATATCGCTACAGAATAAGCACTACTTCTGCGAAGACGCGTCTTACTTTCGTGTTATACCGATTCCTATGACGGAGGGATCAGTCATGTTTTTTTTCCAGCACTCATGTTCCAGCACTCATGGAGACTAAGAAAACACGTAGTTAGTTAAAGCATTTCTTTGCGAAGTTACAGCACCCTACTGTTTCTTTCCAAAAATAACAAATGTATGTATGTACGCCCCTTATTGTAAGTTTTACACAAATTTTTTCAGCAAGAAATGAAACCCATTGGCGACGTGAACGAAAGCAGGAATATTTTCTTGGCAGGGCTCGTTTCTTTGTTACAATCAAGCAAATGATTTCACGCGGCAATTATGTCGGGAAAAGTATAGGGGCCATTGACTGCCGTCTTTAACTGTAGTGCAGTAATCATCATGTATATTCGAAGGAATCAAATTGCACTAAAAATGCTGTTTTCCGTCGGTGGTATTTCAACCTTACAACCTTCCAAAATTACGCGTCACATGATCTGCTAATTGAGCTACGGAATTCCAAGGCTGTGGCTTCAGATCCCACCAACGGATAGCGTGATGTTTCGTGCTCTTTAACTCCTATTTACGTCTTCAGCACTACACTAAAGTTAAAGACAATTATTGGCCCCTGTGCTTTCTCTGGCCTAATTGTGTTTCTTTTTTTTTCATTTGGTTGTGTTTACTATAGCCTGTATAGTTTTTTTAAACCCTGGCTTTCGCGTTGGGTTATGCCGGTGCCGACCTTGCACCCTCTGAACTCTTGAATCGTAGGCAGCCTTTATAGCTTCAGATAAGGCTACCATCGCTGCTGCTCAAAAAGCTGGGCATATCAAGAGAACTGCGTTTGTTCGAAGTCAAAAAAGACGGAACATGAACAGCAACATGAACAGGGACATGCAATCGACGCGCGCCATTCACCGAGTGCCTATAGACCCACGGCAACTCTACGATCTCTGCTGCCGATCGATGGCTCCTAACGCACCTGCATTGTACCTTGGCGCTGGATTCAAGTAGCCCCCGCTCCGACTATTCTCGGGTAAGGTTTAAGACAGAGCGAACGCGAGCAGCACTGCTTAAATGCGAAGATTTTGCCTCTAGGTGCAGAAAGCAGTTCTCTATTCTCACCGTTAGACCAAAATCCCAACTGGCTGCTTCGAAGGGATGCAGAAGCTTTTGGCAGTTACTGTTATAGGAAAGCTTGACGAGGGCTTGAGTTATGCGGAACGACTTCAGTCGCACCGCCGTCTGCTAGAATAAAGGCGGTTTAAAACTAGGATTCGGTGAAGAATATAGGCGACTGAAGCCTCCCCTGGATGTCAAGCTTATTCTTTTTCTAGTAATTCCACTACTTTTGGTTTTCCATTTTCGTCTCTCTTTTTTTCATTTTTCTTTTCTACAGCTCAACTGAGGTCACGGCCCAATTTTTACAGCGGGTTAATCTTCCTGCTCTTCGGATCTCCTAACCTTTATATATTTACTGCAAGTACACTCAGCGTAAATTTGTTCGCGCAAGTTCTTCTTTACGTAGTTATTTCATTTCTTAACACTAATATATTGTGACGAACCTGCCAGAGGGTACACAATATATATGAAAGAAATTACATACAGTATGTATGAAATAAGGTCATAACACAGGTCACCTCGATAAACATAAAAAATGAGGAATAGCTATTAAAACTTATAAATACGAGAGTGTTGTGGAAGCCTAAAATGTGGTTATAGCAGGCTAGAACAGAAATATCTGCAACAACGTTGAAAATGTTATCCTTGTAATAAATAGATGATGGTTCTCATCGCGAAAACTAGGAATGTTATGGGCACATATCAAAATAAATGCGCTTGACGACGTGTGTTGCGTTCAAGGCGTCCAGCAGCAAATCATAAATTGGAGCTAGTAATAATAATATCTGGGGTGTAACATCCGAAAATCACGATATGATTATGAGGGACGCCATAATGGAGGACTCCGGAAATATTGACCATCTGGTGCTATTTTACGAGCGCTGACATCGAACAGTACACGGACCTGTCGCATTTCGCCTCCGCCGAAATGTGACCGCCGCGACCGGGATCAAACCTGCGACTTTCGGACCAGCAGCGGAGCACCGTAGCCCCTCTATACCATCGAGGGGGGACTTCGAGTTAGTAATACATACGGGCAATAGTTGAGCAGTACATAGAGAAGTATTAGGCGGTGCTTTTGCTACGAAACGGACAACTTCCATGTAAGCTAAAGAGTTCCTTCAGTGATTACTAAGATCATTTTAACGCGTTTGTCTTGGTAGAACAGAGAATAAGTCATTTTCGAGCAAAGTTAATTGAATTCGGATACGAGATGCAGAAGAGCACACGTCAGCATAGTATAACCTTCGCTTTCTCTGTAATATATATCAAACAAACGCCTTACGGTACATGAAAACCACTGGATATTTACGGGTTAGACGTTGCTAGAATCGCACAAGTTCTGCTCGCCCTGCCTTGGCTCCAGAGAGATCTGAAGCCAACTGTCGGGGTCATACACTTTCTAAGAGACCAACCCGCGAAAAAGTGAAGCGGTGAGCTGCGGCGTTCTCTAATCTGAATTGCTAATGCCTTCGTCCACGTTCTGGGCATACACCCTCTGAGAATAAGCCCACCTGGTCGATAGGACGCAGCGTCTCGAACTTCTTTGCGGGGAGCGACATGCAATTCCTCGGGTATCACGAAGTCCCGAGGTAAAAGAAGTGAGAAACTAGGTAGGTGCCGCTTCCTTTGTGAATGCGCCGTCGTGACAATTCGTCCGTGAAAGCTTCAATTCTCCCGGTTTGGCACGAATGCGGTACAGTTGGAAACCTTCTTCTAGTGGATTTCCTCGTTTGTTTTTGGGGCCTTAAAGTTCCGTCTTCTTCGGAGAGGCTTGAGTGCTTCACTGCCTTCCAGAAATCACTTTCTTCAAGGGACGTGCCCCGTCCGTGCGTTCTTTCGTGAAAGCGTAAAAAAATAGAAAATATACTGGATTGGTTTGTGCGCACAACGCCTTATTTCGCGGTGCACGCAAATTTATTAAACTATGCACAAAACGTTAGCTTTCGAATTGGTTGAACAGAACAGGGAAGAATTTTCAAGTGATTGAAGACGTGTCTGCAACCCTAGAAGGTAAGGCTGTTATAAGCTTTTATGGCGACTACGAACGCACCTCGGGAGACGTAACATGCATTGAAATACAAGTACTTGCGATGCTAAAAGCGAGTTGTTGTTTAGCGCTTTCTACAGGAATGTAGCGATTTGTGTGATTCGTACCTCATGTACGCTCGCGAGATTTCGAAAGCTACAAACCGGCTAAGTACAAATAAAAACAAAAAAACAAAAACAAAAACATATGGAACTGCGTTACAAGGCGCTGTTGCCATAACGATGTACTAAATCGCACAAAGGCGTGATAGACGTCTGCGCGCGCTTCAATCGCCTACAACTGCGATGCGTTCCGCCATCAACGAGCGACCGCGCTTCCGAAAATTTACGCAGATATACTCCAAGGAAATGAACAAACCAATTTCAACGGGTTATCTCTAGCGTCGGTGCACTGCTGAGAGGCGTTACCGCTTTGATCCCCTGGAGAGCTTCTCTTTTTTAGGGGCGAAGCTCCTTAGGGTGTGGGTCTGTCCCTCCTCTGTAGTATGTAGTAGTAGTAGTAGTAGTAGTAGTAGTAGTAGTAGTAGAAGTAGTAGGTAGCCACCTCTAGTTCTTGGAGTGTTCACTAGATGGCGCTGTCGTAGCCACCGCTAGTCCTCAGAAAGATCCCTAGATGGCGCGGAGGCGCTCGCTGCGTTGCAGATGCGTGCTCTAGTGTGAGAGGAGACCGCCTAGATGGCGGGGTTTTCTCCTCCCTCGCCCTCTCATCTCCTACGCTTCCCCCTCTCTCTCTCTCCTCTTCTACAGGTGTTTTTATCCGGCAACGGCCGCTCTGTACTCTGGGTGCCCGATACACCATTCATGAGGATACTGAAGCAGGCAGCCCTGCACGTAAATGTAGCTAGCCGCATTTTCTACTCGACGCATGCGCCCTTCGTGTAGCACGCTTCGTGCTCGCCCGTCTCGAATAAGAGCCTTTTCTGTTTTCTCCGCTCCATTGGCAGTAGGCATATAGTATCGCGCCCTTGAGGACGAAGTCACTGGTTTGAACTAAGGCCGCGGAAGACGAACTGCAATTTGCGGGATGCACAATACTTCGTGTAACGTGCTATGGGTGCACCCTAATAAACCCCAAGTCGTCCTAAATTGATAGACAGTCCTCGACTCCCCCCATGCCTTGTCAGCATAAATATTTCTGTTGCACAAATATCCACATTAAATAAAAAAAAACCGATTGTTTCCCGCTTCGCTTCGTCCCTCTCTTTAAACACGCTAACACTGCAGCGGATACGTAAATGGGTAATTTAATTCGAATGAAAGAACAAATTACAGTGAAACCTTGGTGATACGAATACAGCTCATACGAATTTCGGGGTGATACGAATTTTTCTTTGGTCCCGGCCAAGGCCCATTGGCCTGCCATGTAGTGGAGTACGGTTGTTGCGAACCGATTTTTCACTCCGTGACGTTTGATACGAACGTACGCTACCGACCAGGTGCGAAGAGGTGCTGTCCGCGCTGTCGCGGAAGAAGCGCCAAGCACGTGCGAGAACGGGAACGCAAGCTTGTGCATGCATGCCGCACCGCCAAATCGTCAGAATCACGGTGTAAGAAAAATACTTTTCTTGCGGTCAGAATAAACCTTCAGAGACGCGTCATGGCATCAGAGATTGTGTGCGCGAATATTTGAGGCTCTAATGTCCTGCGTGTGCCTTCGCGTTTAGATTACAGGGGGCATTGGCGACATGCTTTTCTTTTCTAACGCGTCGACTCGGGCTACTGTCGTTGTGCGGTGTTTACACGCGCCGGCCTCGTGCGACATCCTATGAAATGTGGACGAGGACCGAAAGACGGCGAGGACGGTCTTGGCGAAGGAGCCAGGCCTCACAACGTTAACATGCGCGACTGTTGAGGTTGCACTTGTGCGGGCACGGCTCCAAGTCTCCCAAAAAACATCCCCAAAACCTCCGTGATAACAAAATCCCAACATAGCCCCAGGGTTCTGAGAATTTGTGGCCTTGATCCATCGAATCAAAGCGCTTCTTTCGTTACTTTTCCTGCAGTACTCTGCTGTGATGCAAAAAAAGTATACTAAAATTTGGAAGGGGCTTCTGTTGTCGCGGGTCACAACGCACCTGGTTCATTAATTAAACACGCGCGTACGGGCCGTAGATTTACGAGTGCTAGTGTGATTGCCGACATCTAAAAACTTAACTGACAATCATTCAGAGTTCTTCCTGATGTTGCTGTGGCCCTGAAAACCAATAAATGAAACTGTACGCCAGCTTTCTTTTGTCGCATGCTAATTTTTCATGCCTTTTGGTGATACGAATTTCGGATGATACGAATATTTTTGGTGGTCCCGTGAGATTCGTATCACCGAGGTTTCACTGTATTACAATGTGGTCGTGTATGTGCGCACTACCTCAGGAACACTCTTAACCAAGTAGTGAATAACGTGCTTGCTATAGCCTTGCAGCTAGGACGAAAAGGTTTAGTTTCCTGGTTTTATATCTCGTGCGTTATGCCCGACATGATTAGGCAGTGCATTCAACGCTGCGAAACTACAAATGTACATTTCTGAAAGTCGGATTTCACATTAGCGCGGGTGTCCTGTTCCTCCGGTAAATCAATATTTCTGAACTATACTTTCAGAGACGGATCTAGAAGATGAAACATTGAGACTTTTTCTGAAATGAAGATTAGTTCAGTGATCTCATATATACTGAATAATTTTGGTGTCCAGTGAAGACGGTTCTGTGAGGCAACTGTTGCTAACTTTCACAATAATGTTGCCCTTGATCATCATACGCGTTATTCGAAGGTCGCAGGTTCTGTCCCTGCCGGTGGCCAGTTATCTTTTCGTCCACTTTTCTTTCTTTAAATTTACATTACAATTACTTCTAATAACATCCCATATACTTTTCTTGGCATCATTGTCTGTTAGTTCTCATTAATATTAGAGGTATACACACATATCCCACGCATTCCCTTTATGTGGCGTTTAGACTTGCGACGTGACAATAATGAGTCACGAGTTTGCCATATGTGCATTTGCAATTACGTTGATGACACAACAATAGATACCGGGACTAAAATTGCAGAGAGATTCACTCTTAATAATAATTGCTGGGGTGTAACGTCCCAAAACCACGATATGATTATAAGGGAGGCCTTAGTGGTGGGCTCCAGAAATTTTGGCCACCTGTGGTTCTTTAACGTGCAACTAAATCTAAGTACACAGGCTTCAAGCATTTCCGCCTCCATCGGAAATGCAGCCGCCGATTCGATCCTGCGACCTGCGTGCCAGCAGTCGGGCACCATAACCACTAGACCCCCCGTGGAGGGTGAGAGATTCACTCTTGTCACTCATTTTCGTAAGCTTCTTTCTAAACGTAATTAAAGAAGCACAATATTGCATCAGTTTCTTTGGGAAAATGGGACACTTGGAAAGTGAAAATTATATATCTCTGGCAAGGAACCATGTTTCGGATATATTTTGTCACTGGTACTTCACATCCAATGTTTATCGTCTAAAGATAATAAAATTCACGCTACTCTCACTCGGACGCCGTGTTATTGGTGTTGCTCAAGTACCTGCGGCCTCGGGTGACAGCTCGCAGCTAAGCTTTTGTGTTTTTTCGAGCTGTGCTACCGACGGTTGGAGTCCAACGAACCTCGCCGCCTTGCCGGCAGAGACGCCGCACAGGCGTTGCACGTAAAAACAAATAGCGGAACACATCTCCATTCCAATTGCCTTTGTGCTTCCGCCATCTCCTTTGCACCGAGATTTCGTCACCGGCGTTTGAACTGGCAAGCACAGTAGTTGAGAGAGCATTGACAGTGTGTCGACGTTGGCATGGCCTTCGTTACGCCCGTTTTTCACTGCCAGTGCACTCTTTCGGGTTCTTCCTCAAACATTCTTCTTCTCCTCAATTTTGTGCAGTCGTCTTCCTTTGATTTCACGCAATGATTGCTGTGTTTTTTTGTCTGTCTGTGTGTGTGTGTGTGTGTGGGGGGGGGGGGTTCAGTTTATAATAATTTTAGAAAATATTCTTTAGTTATTTTTGACGCCTGCACAGCGTTACTCTATTGGCAGTTCGAACCACTTGACGACAATCATTCTTCTAATCGTGTTTGTCCCAAGTCATCAATAATTCACGGTTGCCCATTGAAAAATCACGAGCAGCACACTAAAGGTTCTTCGTTACCAGTTTGAAAATACATAACATGCTTATCTGTAATCTCCACTTTCTCGCCTTTTTATAAATATGTCTTCCAAACTAAAATCTTTATATTTTTCATTTTTTTTTCAATCCAGTCAAATCATGGGACAGGTCAATTCTTTCATTCAAGTTATGATCTATATTCCCCCCCCATCGGCATAAGGTTTATGTAAAACGCCTAAACACGTTTTACATAAACAGCAGAATGCTCGCTTATGTTGTGATATAGCACTAAATGCGTGTACGTGAGCCGATTCTCTGAGCCATGTAAATTTTAAGTAGGGCAGTAGCCGGTCCGCGGTCCTCCTTTTACCTGTTGACATGGCAACAACCAAACACATGATGATGAGGGACTGACAACCTGGCCTGGTGCATCGCTGAATAGGGTCAGCGAAGTACGTGCTTGTATATTGAAAGGCTATCTTGCTGCCCGTCACAGCAAACATTGTAAAGGTATCGAATGATAGCGACTACCGACACATATTTCTTGCATATAGCAAGAGGAAACCTGGTTCATGACCTCCTATATTTCTAGCCAAAAAGATTACATAAATTATTTCATAATGTATTCATGTTCCACTGTACGCTTTTTGGGAGGGCATAGGTATCGGCCTCACTTTATTATTTAACGCCAAATGATCTTGCGCTTGTCCTAATACCTGTTGCTGTTGTAATTCCTCCATCTAGGCGCATGTATAAGACAATCTAAACAAAGAAGGCACATACGGACTCATCTCTCCATTGTACAGCCTTCCCGTCGCTTCCATGGAACACGTGACCTCAGGAGTAGTTGGTGTGTCTGTGGTAAAATCCTTTACATGCACACAGGATCCGTGGATTTGATTCCAGCTAGAAACCTTGGTTTATTTTTTTTATTGATTCCAGGTGAGTTTTTGTACCACAGACACACCGACCAGCGTCCGATGATGCACTTTAAGCCGTAATAACGCATTGATGGTAACAACACATTGGTGCTCTCGTGATCACATGGAAAAAGATAACTGAAATAAAGTGCGCCTAGAATTATGACATACAAAAAGACATTGATAGAACCAACCAATGGAGCCGTCACTTTCACCACGAGGTCATCATAAAGTACGATGTGCAAGAAGCTTTCCTCGGGCTTCAATCGGTGGCAGAACCTCAGCCATAGCCCTTACATATAACATATCCATGTTCACGGTATATGTTGCGGAAGCTCCTAAACTCATCGGAATTGGTAATGCGCACTTTTCAGAGTTCGCCAACTTTCGACGGATTCCTCTGTGACGGATATCGTGTCAGCTGAGGCACCTTTATTCAACCTACGCATTCAGAGGCACGCCTTCGCGTACGACACTCCCGAAGTGAGGGAATGGAAAGCACGTGGACTGAACACATTCAGGCCGTGACAGCTGAATGGCTATGCTAATTTGACCTGACACGACGCGCGTAGCGTTATCTGTACTTTGCTGTGCTTCACATTGTTTGATAGGGTAGGTTGCGTTTGTAATAAGTACCCGCTAATATCTCGGCTTGAAGTATAGATCTCGACCGCGTCATTCTGCATGCCTCAATAAGCGAATAAAAAATGTCACCCAATACGCCTTGCATTCGCCTAAAGACGACTTGAAGGTGAAAATTTCTTCCTTTTTCTATTTAGTCAAACCTATTGATGACCCCCTCCACGAAAACTCTGTGCACTTCACGTGGTCTTGCAGTGCTGGCGATATTGGTGGTCCATCTTTGACATTGACGATGTCACCTTATGGCATCACTATTTAACGTCACGTCATGTGACGCCAGAGTGACGTCAGGATGATTTCACGGTGATGTTATAAGTTTCGGATAATCGACGGCGTCCGCACAAGACGCTTTATTTGCATCATCTCGTGTGGCACGCCGACGATTCACTTTTCGCGTTTGATAAGGTTTGTAACGTTTTCGCCTTAAAAGTGAATAGTGTGGAAGAAAAGGGATGCTATTCAACCTTCTACGGAAGAAAGTCGAGAACACAGCATAAAATGTCCATTGCAATAAACAGATGAAAAACAATACACTTTAGATACTAAACTTAAAGAAGACACACGTCTGAATGTTCTGGCTGATGAAGCCCCCCAGTTCCTCTCCTGTCTAAAGCCGAACTTCGCTTTCACATCAGGAAGTAACGGGAAATGGCTTCTTTTTTTTCCTTTCTGAGTCTAGTTGACCGCAGAAAATGGGAAAAAGTAAGAAGTAAAACTTGAACACGTCTTCATGTAGCTACAATCGTCTTCAGCAACTTTTCCTCGCTATCAGGGCGTCCAAAATTTATACGGCCTGAAGATCGGATCCCGAAAGAGAGAACGAAATTAAGTTACATAAAAATGCATTCAGAGACCCCGACATGAGACTCAGGCTAAGCTCTTTTGTCTGCCGATCACTGGACAGTATCGATGTCGCCCGTTGTCCTCACACTGCTGACTCACCTAAACCACTTTGCGGTAGATGCAATGGCTGCAGTATTGGCTGTAAGGAACGGCGAGCACGTTCCGCTTACTCAGTCTACAAGAAAATTGCTACCACTGACACTGCAGAAATGAGCTCGCACTTGGTGTCGCATTCTGCGGTTTTTGTTTTCGTTTTTACTTTGAGCGGTTGGTGCGAGGAGATTGAGTGCCTCAGCATTTAGAAGCCTTGGGGTGTAACGCCTCAACTTCATTGACAGGACTTAAAGGACAGACGAAGCCTGGTGGCTCAATGTGAGACACGCACCCGGCCCAAACCCGATCAAAAATTTACCAACCAGGCCCACCCCATACCGACCGCAGATCGGGCCCGACTGAGGCCCGAGCCAGTAATATATAGGTGGTCCTGCCCGAACACGGTATCGAGATAAAGGTGTTTTAAGCTGGAAACAATTTACGTTTTGTTGGCGCATGCTTCCCTACGAATTAAGTATACCATAACCAACAATAACTTCCTTGTACAAAAGGGCCTCCCGGGGAAACAGATGATCGGACACACCGGGTACGATGAAAGCTTGATCAAATGTGACATACCGTACCTATTTCTTTCCGCAAATACCGACGGGAATCGCCACGAGCGTTTCGTAGCGGATATTGTAGCAAGAAAACTGATTTGCAGCATGAGTTAAGTTGCGATAGGGACCGAAATAAAAACACAAGCAAGAGATAACCGAAACGCTCTGTTCCCCTTTGTGTTTTAGTGCACTCCGCATCGAACCTTTAAATAATCTTTTACCGAACACACCCAATCGCGCACCCTTCTTAATTTGTATCACCTGTCTTCAGCGTAGTAGCACGTTGCCACAGCGAGATAAGTATAGAGAAAAGCCACATTTATAAGACTTGTTTCAAGTAAAAAAATATAAAAAATCGCGCGCGTCAATATGTACATTTTGAAAAATGTACGGACAGCCCAGAGGACAACAACAAATATTTGTGATACAATTCTTTTCATGGGTCACATCAATCCTAGTATTTACAGTATAAAGCGCTTAGTGACATAGTTTACAGCTTATTTTCTCGCGTGTTATGTTGGGAAAAAAGCATATTATCAAATGATTCCGGTTTTTAGCACGCCCTGAGCTGGTGCATCGCATATCCTGGCGCGTTAAAGTTTCTGTGACTGCTTGCGCTAGCCGTACGGGGCGCGCAAAATATATCTTGTCTTAAAGAGTCGACACTCGTTGTTCTTAGACTTCCACCACTGGAGAGAATTTAGAATATCTTTGGGGATCTCCGCACATTGAATATAATTGTCCAGCTCATGCCTTCAGTTCTCTCGTTTTTGAATGTCGTGCCACTCTTCATTGTCATCAATAAACCACCTTTTGATATTCTCGTCGAAGGTTTCAGCAATCTTTGTACACATTCCCCCTATTAAGATGGTGCACGCTTTTCCTATGTTTTACCGATAGAAGCCGGGTATTGGACGTAAGAATGTGAGATGGTGAATGAATAAACCTGGGAGCGTCAGTGAGCGCCGCCAGTAGCCGTGGCGGCTACTGGCGGCGCTAACTGATGCTCCCTCGTTTAATGCCCATACCTCATAAAGCGGACGAGGGGAATGGCTGCCGTGGTAGGTGAGTTAGTAGAGCATCGGACGCGTTATTCGAAAGGTCGCAGGTCCGTTCCCCGCCCCCCGGCAACTTATCTTTTCGTGCACTTTTCGTTCTTCCCATATACATCACATTTACAACTAATAACATTCCCCTATGATTTCCTTGGCATTATTGTATGTTATTTATCATTAATATTGTGTCTAACAAAGAAAAACGAGCCCTAAAATTTCTACTTCTTTCCATCTTAGCGAATGTTAATATTACGTGGCAGAAGCGTAGAATCCCGCAAGGCGTCAGAACAAGTGAATTACACAACAAGTGAATGGTTTGTAGGGCCTACCCATTTCCAACACGCTTAGGCGTGTTCGATCATCATAACAAGCAAAGACATCAACCAAGTGAGCAGACGCATAGGCTCCCGTGTTGCCTGACTGACGCGTTACGGGCACTTCGAAAATTCGCAAAGGAAGAATTGCGGTTTATTGGGCACTTCATGACTGTACTTGCAGTAAGCATTCTTGGATAGTTGCAAACGGCCAATGTAACTCTCACAGACGATCTTTAATTTGCGGCACGGTCGAAAAGTCCAGCGACAAGCGGAGCGTGCCTAGTGATCGAGAAGGCGATTCGAAGGGGGGCCCGGTTGCGCCATCGCGTTCTACTTATGAGGTGACGCTTGAAGCGTCCTCCAATTTGTTTTTTTCTTTTTTCAGTAAAACACAGAGTATTTGCTTTTATTTTTTTGCTGGGGTTAAAGAAACGAACGAAACTTTCACGCACTTGCAATTAGCTTCGTGATGCGGCGGTATCGGGGGAGCGCACGAACTCGGATAATATCCGAAGAATACAGAAGAGAAAGATGTTGCCATAATAGTCCACATCACAAATGAGCATGGGATGATCCATGGTCGGTTCTCCCTAATGTAGAGGGGGCTCCACCCCGCGTGTCGCGGGAACATCCCGTTTCACAATGGCTATTCAGGTGATGGGGTCCCACGGGTGTTTCAAATGGTCGATATATCGAAGCGGGTTGGCCTAACAGAGGCGCTATACGTGCACGAGATGTCTCCGGTATACGAGTCCGCCAGAAATAGCGCCGAAAGGGGTTTTCCTTTCACCATTTCGTGGAATCACGAATCGGGCAGCTCATTACGCTAGTGGCTACATTACACCCGTACAGCTATCGTTCCCTTAATCTGTTCTTTTCTATATTGCATACTATAGTGACCTAATTTTTTTACCTTAAAATAATGAAAGAAGCTGAATATCACACTGAATGTGATCTGCCTAGTTCCTATCGAAGAGGTGCAGTTAGAACTGTGGAGCTCTGTGACACATCACTTGTGTTGGGTCGGTTCATAAATCTCTCTGTGTGCCGCACGAACGACCTCATGCGGGTTCGCACCACATCTAGAACAAAGAATAAAAGCGACTTCGCGAAAAAGGCCCAAACTTACTTCATGTACACTGCATCAGAGAAGGAGCATGTTTAGGCGAGCGTCCCGCATACTGTATGGCGTTCCCAAAACAAAAGCATTCACCTGAGTCATAAAACTTAGACAATGAAGATTTTGAAGGTACGCGATATGTAGCTCAAATAGCACTCTGCATGAAAATTGCACAATCCCTTCATTGCGAAATAACAAATGCAGGGACAACATCTCTCACATCTGTGACGCCGATACCAGCGCATACTGCGCATGACTCAAATCTAAGATCTAAGATGAAGTACGCTGAAATCCGTATGCTGAAAACGTTGTAATCGGTAGTGTGTGCAGATGTCATGGAATGAAACAAGCCGATCTCGCACTGTAAACTGAGCCTCTTCTGTAGCGAGTTGCGACACATCGGATGCTTGGGCCCAAACTGTAAATCATCCGGCGCTGGCGTGAGCCGCCTTGTTTCTGGCAAGGCCCGCATGCACACGAGTCCAAATTAGTGCGGCAAATTCATCGAGTGAATGAGCTATAACTAGAAAAAGGACTGGCTTAGAAACCCTGGCCGCTCCGGAATTATATATGGCTGTTTTGGAGCCACTGACGACAACAGGTGAATTGGGGATTGTGAGGAACAGGACTATGGCAGCCTCTTCTGCTTCCTCCGAAGAAGAGGCAGTAATGAAGGCGGCCGCAGCGACCTGGGAATGACAGTTGATAACTGATATTGCATAGCAATTGCTGTTACTGTAATCCACCGCATCAACATGGAGAACATCATTGGAGGAGGAGAATTGTTTTTGAGAGCCTTGGCTTTTACAGTGCTTTTGCGTGGTTTTTCCTGAACCTCCGGGATCGGCCCATATATGACTAAGCGATGGTGTCGTGTGGTGACGTCATCATGTGACGTCATAGATATGTAACGTTAAGGTGAGCAAAGTCGACAGCTGGGCTAGTTGGTATGATTCCATATTGTTTAAAGCGCAACAGACAGGACCAGGAAGAAGGCACTACGAGCGCTTACTCGCAACTGGCACGTTTATTGGAAGAAACATAAAAAGAAAACATAAAAAGGTGAGGATGAAGTGGTAAGGTCAGGATGTGGTGATAACGTCATATGCTGCTTTACTGCTGAACAGAAGGTTGCGGGATCGAATCCCGGCAGCGGTGGCCGCATTTTCGATGAAATCAGATATGCTTCACGCCCATGTAGTAAGATACAGGTGCAGATTAAAGGACCCCCGCGTGATGATGATGATGATGATGATGATGATGCAAACTTGGTCCAAATTTCCGGAGCCCTCCACAACGGCGTCACTCAATGCTTTCGCGGTTTCGGCACGTTAAACCCCAACCATTACATTTACCAATAAACCGTTGCACGCCACCTCCTCCAAGATTCCTTAGCTAGGCTTGAAAAGGTGCTCAAGGATAAAAAAAACAGGAGGAAGTTGCATAATTCTTCAAGTAATGTAGAAATTACATAAAGAATGCAAGCTGCTCATAGGTTAACTCAGCTACGCTGCTCGACGTTCACGGTTATCAAAAGTAATATCGCAATCTGGGAAAAATTTTGTAACTGAAAAACCAGGGTACCTGTGGTGGTCGTGTAACATAGCTAACGAGTACATCGGCGAGTTGTAATTGGCTTCATGCGCAGAAGTCGAAATCTCTCTGAGTGACTCTAATCATAATAAGCTCCTTCATTTCCTGACGCGACACTAATTATAATAAGCTCTTTCATTTCCCATGGGAAGATATTTCAGACAGAACGCTACGCTCACCAGTTTTGTTTGTTGAGTTCAATGGCACGCAAGTAACAAAGGTTAGCATGCGCCAAACGCAAGGTATATGTTGCGTGAAAAGTTGGGTCACCTCAGTGAACTTTTGTCTCATTAAGTCATAAGTGATAAAAATAAAAACCTCGTTCCGGTTCTCAAAAAGCGGAGGAGGTAATCAACAATGCTTACGAAGTACACCATGAGCTTATTGTTTTTCTAGAAGTCCTCCTTCTGTTAAAAAAAGCCCCCACCTCCCCGAAGGGAATCGTGAGGAAATGCGAATGCATTTCGCGCGCGCTTCACTCCATTTATATATGGTGGTTGTGGTTCGAAGAAAGAAAAGGCGCCTAATTTCTGCAGCCCGGTCGGGAGCACGGCGCAGCGCCTTTCTTTTTTTTTTTTGCTTTTTCTTGTTTTTTTTATTTTTTTTATTTATTTTTTTTTAATTTTTTCTTTTTCATATATAGCTCCGCCGAGCTCCGCCGCAGATCGCTTTTAGTTAACGCGCACGCTGCGAATTTTTATTGTTCAACAACGCACAGGAGAAATCTCCCACCGGCACCACCTTGGAGGTCAAGATTCATTGCCATATATACGGGGTGGCCAGTGAACGGTTGTGCAGCGCGAGCAGTCGGTTTTTTCAACCAAGAAACTCGCTAGCAGACGCTGCCTGTGTCGGCGTCGCGAGGCGAGAGAGGGAGAGGGGGGAGCGTAGGAGAGAGAGAGGGGGGGGCGCGCATGCGCAGTGGGAGTGTGGACGCTGCGGGCAGAGATGCCTAGAGAAGAGAGGGGGGAGCGTAGGAGAGGGGAAGAGAGGTGGGACGCGCATGCGCAGTGGGAGTGTGGACGGCGCGGGCAGGGATGCCTAGAGGAGAGAGGGGGAGCGTAGCAGGGGGAGAGAGGAGGGGAGGCGCATGTGCAGTGAGGGTGTGGTTGCCGCGGGGAGGGATGCCTAGGGGAGAGAGAGAGGGAGAGAGGAGGTTTTTTTATTTTTATTTTTTTTTGAAAGGGTTTGCGCATGCGCAGTAAGGGCGGTCACGCCGTACACCACCACCACCGGATTAAGCTTCGCCATAAGATGCTTCACATCTAACACCTGCCGGCGCGCACACCTCCTCAACCTATCCTCCTCCTCCTCCTCCGCGGACAACGCCAACGCCAACGCCGGATGCCTGACATAGCCCGACTATGAAATGCATTCGCATTTAAAAGCTAAAAACACATGCTGTCTGAAGAAGCGCACCCTTGCCTAACACCAGTGCTGGGTGAATAGGAATGTGTCCTTTGTAAAATGCAGCAAAAAAATTTTTTACTTGCGCTTGAAGTTTTGTGCAAGAAAATAAGATGTGGTTTTTACTGTCAGCTCTTCACATTTGAGCTATAGCTTGCTTTGTTAAATTGAAGGTGTGTGCAAAGTGCGTGCGTCATACGCGAATACGGCATTGTATCACTTTTAACACGTTTTGCTGTGTGCTAGGTTTCCATTGTACCAACATAGGTTTTGTTAGGTATCGCTTGTTATTGGATTCTGTGTTCTTCACAGACTGCCATTTTTTTTCCTGAAGTTCCGATGTACGAACTTCGTGCGGAATTAATGAAATAAATGTATTTTCTTTATTTGTTTGTGACGGGCTTGTGCCGCGCACACGCCTGCTCTCTCTTTGCTATTAAGTCCGACGTGGCTCGGAACCCAGCAAACTTTAATGTTCTGTCCTCGTGTGCTGGTCTTTATTGCATTATATTTAGACTTGTATTCATTCATACATATTCGATTCTCGCACGTGTGAGAAAGTGCCGCCTTCCCCTGTATCCCAAACGCCAGATGGCGTCTACGTCTCGGGCAATATAACGCTGGTGAATGTTGGGTGACATGCAGCCGTCACTTTACCCAGTTTAAAGAAGCGCATTCGAAAGCGGACTACTTGACGTAGCTGTACATGTGCAGAAGCTCCGCCCCCCGCAGCTTTCCCTTTATTGACAAGAAAAGCTCTCCGCAAGCCTAAACAGTATTCTAAATGCTCTATCATTTTTCGGGGTGCGTTTTCGCTAAATTTTACTTCGCTTTAGGCCCTCTAGCGTTTAGATAACGCGGCAGCAAACCACTCTCCCGTATAGTAGATCTGTTAATACTCTTTACCTTCCTGATATTTTACAGAGTTAGTTATGAGCTCACTCAAAAACTCCCATGGTATTTCGCGCCTTTAGGACGACTGCAAGGCGAAAAACATGTTTTTCACCTGAGTTTATTGTACTGATACTGAAAATGAGACCATGACTGTGTGACGATAGAAATGGGATACGTGCATTGGCTCAGTTCTCATGAGAACTGAGCCAATGCACGTATCCCGAAGAAAGTACGCATGCAGTAGAATAAAAGCCTGCAGGCTTTTATTCTACTGCATGCGTGCTTCGTCGTTCTAGGCGTCTCGTGACAAGGCTCCATACGTCACAGATATCTATCCGTGAAATAATTCTGCAGAGCGTACAACCTGCGAGAAAAGAGAAGTTTATCTATAGGAGACTACTCGCCAGCGAGGCGGCACTACATCACACTTGGTAAGACGGGGATACATGTATCTGGTGTCCTCATTTGGCAAGGGAAGTCACTATAGCTTTCTGGCTACTTTGATCTGCTGTGATTGGTGCAGTTACAAATTTAAAAATTCTCAAGAAAAGTTAAGTCTATACACAACCGTCGAAGAGTGCTTGAGTGTCTTGCATTGGTGTTGCACATGAAGCGATTCCCTTCTAGCCCAATCTGAGAGCACTATTCCTTGTCTGGTTTATTAATAACAACGGTACATTGTTGGCCTTGTTGGTGTAAAATGTTCGTACTGATACAGAACAGCCACCGAGACAAAGTCTTTGCCGACATTCTTCCTCCGCACCTGCAGCCTGGATGGAGTATAAGGCTTCATAACTTTCCTAAAATTTAGCATCAGCTCCGAGGCATTCTTGCCCAGAGTGCCACGCGAAGTAACAAAAGTGTGAGGGGCCTTTCCGACCTCTTCTGGTTCCAGCGCAGAACTGCCTTTTTTAGCAGCTGTCACGGCGCGTCCTTTTAGTTTTTTCGCACCCATACTGAAGAACCCCCACGTGCGTGTTTACTCGCCGGGCTCCTCTATCATTCTCTATCAATATATCATGTTTATTAATATTTATTCTTACATTATTAGCGGCAGGGGGCTGGCAGCTTGCTTCACCTACGCCGCGGGTCGTGTAAGGCATTGCAATATTGTATGTAGTACTACTACTACTAATAATAATAATAACATTAAAAAAGTCACAGTTTCGCCACAAGGCGAAGCAATGAATGCGATAGCAACAAATTGGAATGTCAAGCGACGAATGACAAGCAGGTCGAAACGTGCAGCGCGCTGCTCACGCACAGATGACGCACGAAAAGAACACGCACAGGACGAGAGAGAACTAACAACGTTCACATCTCGACACTTAACGCGCTGCTCAAACAAAAACGACGCACGAAAGGTATTCACAGATACAGACGAGCGCGAACTAACAAGTGTCACAGTTGTTACTTCACTGTGTTTGAAAAGCGCATTCTTTTCGCAAACGGGGGGACTGCCGCGAGCGAAGTGACCTTCGTGCGCTCGGTAACTACAACGCAATCGTTCCGGCGAAAGCCCGATTCTCCCCCACCGCGAGATAAGCGCGCGCGCGAACGGGCGAACGGGCTTCTATCCCCCCACGGGGCAAAGTGCGCGAGCGCATGAGCGCGGGCGTCGCGACGAGCGGGGCGCCGATTTTTAGGCGCTGAGCTAAGCGCCTGCTTAGCTCGGCGCCTAAAAACAAAAGGCGCTGAGCGCGCCTTTTGCGCCATATCACTGGTAATGCTGAAAACACGCTGAAAACTCGCTGTATATAAATAGCTCGCCGTTTGAACGTTGAAGGACGTTCGCTTTCGTGGCTAAGCGGTTAGCGCCGCGCGCTGCAGAGCGAGAGGTCCCTCGTTCGATACCGCGCGTTGGAAACGTTTTCTGAATTATTTTTCTCGGTGACTTTTATAAATATATAGATACATATACATATACGGGATATGACGGCGACGCCGACGTCGAAAACCAGCCGAGAGTGTCCATATAATTGATATCGCAATAATAATATCCGCGGATCCGCCAACATGGACCTTTTTTATGCTTTGCGCATGAACATGAAAATAAAGCGAACCCTAGCAGTACACAGCATCGGTGTGTACTGCCAGGGTTCGCAAAACGGAGAAAGTAGAAATACGCTAGCAAGCAGGAATGGTCCGTCAACCATGCTTGAGCAACCAAACGCTAGTATGCGCTAGTATGCGTAGACAGTAGAGCTGGAGCTCCACTGTCTACGACGACGTGGATGCCACGCTCTGCGGTCGAAGTGTAGCTTCCAGTGAGGAAAGAAATACGGCGTGCTGCCAGGCGTGTTTTGCTTCGCGGGGTTGAATCTCACAGACAAAGGGGTTAAAAGAGACAAACATGAGTCAAGCCTAAAAGCTAAGCCATAGGCCTAGCTCTCGGCATCCTGCCTCCTGTTACCCTTATTTGATGGATGCTTGCTCAAGCCAGGACGTCGGCTTTCGAGTAGCGATATCTGTGGTTTGTCATGTGAGGATTCTCTCGCCGAATCATCACTAACCCCCCTTTGCCGTCCTTTTTTAACTACTATCGTCTGAGTGGCACCATTCTAGTCATGTTGAACATTATTCGCGGGAATCGCCCGTCCTCAGCCACCTTTGTTTGCACTCATCAGTAGGGTCACTGTCCACAATTTCCTTTGGTCCTCGACATAAGATTTGAATCTATTTTATTGATACAGAACAACACGCCTTTGTACGCCAGAAGTTACATGAGAAGTTGGACAAGAAAAAAAGTTAAATGTATATGGAAGGCTACGTTTAACTGCACGGCTGTTTTTATTTTATTATCTTTTCGTCTGTTTACCGCGAAGCTGTGTGCTGAGGCAAAACATGTCTGTATGAAAAAAAAAACGTAGGGCTTACGGGGCGAATTATCTCTGAAGCTTAACTTTTCTCTTGGGCATACGTATATATGCCGTTCCTAAAGCTACATCCACAACACGAACGAATGCATCCAGAGAGAGTCGCACCAACGAAAGGAAATGGCAGGTAGGCTAACTAAGCACGTGCTTGGTTGGGTACCCTACCCATGGGTAGGAGAAATGGGCTGTAACATGCAACATAGAGGAGAAAAAGAAGAGCGCCAAAAAAGTAGCAGATGAAGAGTTAGCGTGAAAAAAAGTACACGCGGACACGCAGACGCATGGAACACGAAGTTCGCAGACGTTCGCGAAGTCCAGTCGACTTCAGGAAGCATAGAAGGGCTTCTGTGGCCTTACGCTTGTACCACAGCGGAGGCCAAGGTCCAAGGATCATGTTTTGCTGAAGTGTTATTGTATCAAGGCGATCAAGCTTTGGCATCAAGAGCACTTCGTTGAGCTGGCGAAATGGTCATTGGCAAATAATGTGTACGCTGCTCTTTTCACAACCATACAGGTCGCGTGCCGTCCCCATGGCCGTCCCCATGAGAAAAGAATATATATTCGTAAATGCAACCCTCAATCACATGCGACACCGTAAAATGACTTCGCGACGGTAACATGCACCAAAAAATCAGAGACAGTGCAAGCGGGTGCTGCAGAAGATATTCGCGCATCAGGAAGAACGGCAGGAATTCAGGATGTCATGTCTGTCCTGAATTGATAGGCGGTGCTTGTTCGTCGTGCTATTTGGATGAAGCAGGGGTATACAACGCAAAACACCCATCGGTCTGGCTCACTCACAATCCGTCACACTTATTCTTTACAGTGGCGGTGAACCCTCGCTAAGGGGGCGGCATAATATCCGCGATGAAGGTTCTACATAGGGACATCGTTTGAGGTACAGGCGAGATCTGTAACATGAAACACATTAGCAATTCAGATTGGGAGCACCAAACACTGGAGGCGGGCTTCTGTCTTGCCCACTGTCTAGATGTTTTCGGAATAAAGTCTAGGCGTTGGCTTTTGGTATGGTCGTAGAAAGGACCCAACTTTCTTCTCTGCATGCTACTCCAACTCTCACGTTTATCCTTTTTTTTCTTACGTGTCGCTTGAAGTACTAACCGAGCGCACATTGACGGGTAAATATGCGCAAAAAGAGCTCGCAACAAAAGCCAATGAGAGCGTTTCAGTGCG
Source organism: Rhipicephalus appendiculatus (assembly GCA_030522465.1). Classification (NCBI taxonomy): domain Eukaryota; kingdom Metazoa; phylum Arthropoda; class Arachnida; order Ixodida; family Ixodidae; genus Rhipicephalus; species Rhipicephalus appendiculatus. The sequence goes on from JALIZH010027597.1 coordinate 24,487, forward strand.
CTACGAAAGCTTTTAGCGTTATTTTTATAAAGCTTTGAGCGCTTCCTGCGCAAACAGCACTGCTTGCTTTCGTTCCGAACGGTTTGTATAATAAAAGCTAAAGGGCTTATGTTGCAATGTTGGCGTTCCTGAGCGCGAGACTTCCTCGAGACTCGAAGTATCAAGCAAAGTTCTCGAGAGATTTCACCAAAAACGCATGCGACCATGTCCGGAGCGATGACTTGACACCATGGACGCCATCACGTGACTTCATAATAAAGGAATAATGACGTCATTACACGATATCGTTACATGGTAAAAAGTGGGCGGATCATTGAGGCAGTCGATTACTTGTTAGGTGCGGGCACATTTCGCGCGGAGTGGAAGGCGGTGGGGTGGGGGTGGGGGAGGAGGCTGAGGATTAAAAACTGGCTGGGTCTCTTATGGTATTCGCCTTAAGACGACTCGAAGGCAGAAGCCATCTTCGTCTTTTTATTCTGTCGTTTTATTTCTCCTATCACCCCTCCCAAAGTTTTTCTGCTCCTAACATGGTTTAGCACTGTCTCCAGGATCGGAGGCTTTGCATGCTTTCTGCACCTTACCTGGTTGTGCGCTCTCTCCGTGATCGGTCCGCTTTAGGCCAAGCGATGATGTTATGTGCTGACGTCATCGTGTGACGTCACGTTTTGTGACGCCATGACGTAGTTATAGTGACGTCATGGTGATGCCACACGTTTTTGTGATCCGTGATGGCATGACGTCATATGGTGACGCCCATCACGTATTGATGATTTTTTGCATCACTTGCGTTGACACCGCCTATCCCCTTCAGGCGCAACGTCCACATATGTGGACGCGACTTGTTTTTGCCAGTTCCTCGGACCAGCGGGAAAGAAATGGCAAGATACATTGTGCATAGGAATAATTGAACCTTCTGCATAGTCAATATGTCTTGACTTGACCCCAATGTGCTGCGTAGGACTGCAGCCGATCACTTTTATGAAGGCACTACGATGTTTGACGGGTCACTGGGCTTGCCACGTTCCAGAACCAACTTCTTAAGTATTATTTTTCTTTGCTCAAAATGAACAGAGCCAAAAACGAACTGCGTGAGCATTTGAGCCTATGATTAGCTTCTTTTCGTGTAAAAATCGTACTTGAGTGGTTAAAGAATGATTAAATATTTAATGATACGCTAATTAGGATTAATTAGCATAGCTCACAAAAGACAACATATTTCTTCATTTTCTTTCTTGGAATGTAATAACGAGTGCCTTAGAATTATGTTGTGTGAAATTTATGACATTTCCGGACAGTACATCATAATGCGCGCCTGAAGGGGCTATTCAGGATGCCGACGCCGCCGATGGTCAAATTTTCCCGCTTCACCAGGCACCTAAGGCTTTCGGCCTTAATACAGTCGCCTGAGAAGAAAAAGATACGGCTTTCCGCCTTCTGTAGTCGTCGAAAACGAGTGTATAAGAAATCACGATTTTTTTTTTTTTGCACTGAAATAAACAAGTTCGTTTTTGTTTTCGTCCATTTACCCAGCCACTTAAATCGCAGTAGCAGAAAATAGCAATTCCGAAATTGTAACTGGAACATCAAAAGTGAGTAGCACAAGACTGTATCTTGTAACATAAGAAGCGCTTCAGCTCGAATTCGCCATATAAATATCTTTTCTGTGCCTATTATAAGCAGCATATCGTAATGGCCAGAAACGTCAGCGCTGTTCGACGCACAGAATCCCTCATAATAAGGCCTGAAGAAACGAGGAAAGCATTAGCTGACCGTCGAGACCAGGCAGCCCGAACAACCGTCGAGCTTTCGCCATCTTTGCGATTCCATGCCTCATTAGACCTTTTGTGTCTATAAATTGTATGCGTTTTTTCTGAGTCATTTCCTGTTGTGCTGCGGTGCCGGCAGGAGTCTGAACGTCGATTTGGAGCCGACGAAGAGGGATGGTCTTCCTTGGCAGCCACGTCGATGGAGACAATAGCACGTGCGTCGTAACAAGCATGCCACCGGCAAATAGGCAATCATTTAGGAATCCCCAGCCCAGAAAGACTTCCATTTCTCCCCGATGTATCGTTCCCAACTTTGAGGCAGCAACTTTTCGCTCAGTGCTTCTTTGCTTCATCGTATCGGTACCAGTCATTGTGTTCCGTCTTTTCCTACATGGCAAACGTATTGTGAGACATCATAATCAATCTCCGCTATTTCTGACTTTTTTTAATTAAATGTATTTCAGGAGAGATAGGTTCCTGTGTACTGCGATGGCCTTCTTCTCGTCTCTTGCATGGTAGTTGTCAAATTTCAGACGAATCACTCCAACTATACATATAAACACATCAGTAGGCACTTAGATTCTCAGCTTTTGGTACTTCAATCCAGATGTTTACGGGAAAAAAATATTTGTGCCGCACCCCATGTTCCCACAACTGAAAACTCCACAGGTAACAGAAAAGTTCACGAAGATTTCCATACAACAGACACTGGGCTCTTTTTTTAAGAGCGTAATCCGTGAAATGTAGCGAGACCGGATTTCGCCCCAACCGGATTTCGTAATTATCATCGAATATACGTAGAACTCTTGGTAACGTATTTGAGCTCCCGAACTTTTATTTTTCACATTATTAAAGACAGAAACAGTGCTGTTGTAGGGCCACTATAGCTGCTCATTCTTACAAACTTTCGACATAATTTCTACGGCGCCAAAGAATGCGCACAAGGCGAGAAGATGGCTTTATAAGTGTGGAGCCGTACTCACGGACCATTTCCCATGCGAAACGAACGAAGAGGGTCTCCTGCGTAGGTTATTGGGAAGTCTCGCCGCAAAACATTGTAATATCAGGCTTAATATATGTTCTTCCTTGGGCGGGAGCTGCTTAACATCGTCTCTCTCGCGCGGGCTCGTACTGCGCGTCGGGGTTACGTTGTCGAGGGTTCGCGCGATTGTTCACCTTCACTGCGCCTGCGCGAACACGCGGCAACTGACGAACGTACCTGATTGGGCGACGAACGCCAAGTTTAGATAATCGCAACGCGGAAAAGTTATCCGACGCGCGAAGCAACGGCTGACATACCGGGCGGCGTGAGATGCGCCGGGCGTGACTCGCCGGACCGCGCTTATCAGATCTTGATCTCAACACGGCGAATAGACAAAACTGCGCGACTGTCCAGCGCTGCTTTTTCTTTTTTGTCTGGAGTAGGCGCCAGCTGTCTGGGTCATCGAAGGAAAATTACCGTACCTCTATGATTCTAACACGCACTTTTTTTCCCCGCTATGTTAACCTCAAATTCGTGTTCGCGTTACAATCGGTTTTGAAAGCGCAATCGGCATCAAATTACATTTTTTGTTTCAATGTTCTTAATGCACAGTGACCTGCGCGTTAGAATCGCTGACGCTCTAGAGTCGTTTGAACATGGTAAGAAGTGTGCGAGTAAGAAACCTGTGAGCACGTGTTCTTGATGCATTCCGTACTGACACCAGTGTAGCTTTGTCTAGTGACTGCTGGGCATTTGTCAGAACACTGAAAACAAGTAACGCCAGGAAGGCAGAGCTAATGTTCGTTAGCGTAATAATGCGATAGCGTTAAACAGCCCGTGTCGCGGATGTTATGGTGTCGGCGTCGGCGGCGTTGGTATTTGCTGAAAAATCGTGATGCGTGTCATGTGCGCCGATCCCGGAGGTTGTGCAACACCCCGTGAGGTGAACAAAGCTTCACTCGAGTCAGCAACATTGGAATCGAATGAGTACGTCAAGCTAACTCAATGCGTATCTGTGACACTGTGGCTCATTATCTCCAATATATAATATTAAATGTCGGGTTTTAACGTCCCAAAACCACGATATGTTTGTACGGACTATAGTTGTCTTGAACAGGGAAGTACTCCGAACGAGCTCCGAAAAGAGAAGCCTCCGAAGTGTCATCGTTTAAGAGAGGCACGCGACTCCACCATTGTGGTGCAGTGGTAGAATGACCGTATCCCACTCAAAAGGCCTGTGTTGGAATCACAGCTGTAGATGAAGGGTTTTTATTTTTAGTGTGACTTGTTATGGTCTGATGCGTTTTCATTTGTTCCTTAAAACTAGCACCAGCGGCTACGTATTACTACAAACACTCATATGACATGGGAAGTGAAGTAGGAGAAATTTGACAGTGAGCGTAATTATTTTTCAGCGCCACCACACGGCATTAAACAAGAAGGTAAAGGATGGCCTCCGAGATTTTCGCAAATACGAGACTGGAAAACAGTCTTCACATTTTGCGTCATATTTTGTAGCAATACGTAGCACCTGAAGGCAGTTTCAACAAACAGGGCAAAAGGAATGCAGCTATAAGAAGTGACACTAAAAATAAAAATGCACCTTCTGCCGCGGCGATTCGAACCCGGGCTTTTTGAGTGGGAAGCGGGCATTCTACCGCTGCGCCACTTTGGCAGAACCGCGCGCGGCTCTTTAACGGCTCTTAAACTGTAAGTACTTTTGCGTTTCTATCTATCTATCTATCTATCTATCTATCTATCTATCTATCTATCTATCTATCTATCTATCTATCTATCTATCTATCTATCTATCTATCTATCTATCTATCTATCTATCTATCTATCTATCTATCTATCTATCTATCTATCTATCTATCTATCTATCTATCTATCTATCTATCTATCTATCTATCTATCTATCTATCTATCTATCTAGCTAGCTAGCTAGCTAGCTAGCTAGCTAGCCGCCTACGTCTGGGCGCTCCAGTGATCAGCCCCTTAACTTGGGGTAGACCAAATTTAGTATGGGAGGGTAAGATGGTTTGACGAATATGACTCGCTGGTGATAACATGAATGACGTCACAGTCCCGTCGCGTACGGCGTCGAACAATTTCCTGCAGACACCTGTGGCGCATACCCGTAAACCATGGGCCACGGTATGCGGGTATGCGCCACAGGTGTTTGACATTTTATATCTACCCAGGAACGGCGAGAACATGATACTGAAATCGGCAGCGTTGACCCGACGTATGCAAAGAATATATGTCAGGGTCCCAGCAGGAATCGAACCCGAGCATTCTGCATGGAAATCAAGTATTCTAGCAATGAGCCAAGCCAGGGCTCGGGAATGCTTTTGAAAAAGACCCTAGTATTCGGGAAACGACAATTTTGGTTGCAGTGCTGGCTATCTCATTCTATAAACATTACATATGTACTCCTATGATGCAGCCGTCACGTCGCGTTAACGTTATTTGAAGGTTAGAGCCATCCACTGAAGTTGATTTATGTGGCAGTGTCAAGGGCTGCCATCCTCGCGAGCACAAGTGCTACATATCGGCTAACCAATTCTGGTGTTGCTAATAACCATGTTGCTGTTGCAATCGTTACGCAACTGTAAACAACTGGTTATACAGCATAAAAACTATGCGACTGTTCAACATATGTCTGTGCTTACCACATTTGTACATATCTTTAGCTTAATCTCCTAACGTTTCGCTCAATAAAATTAATTACAACACAGTCACCTTCCATCCGCATGCTTCGCTTAACAACGATTGCCAAGGTACGTGGGATCTGCCGAATTTTTCTTCTCTTCTTCGTCTTAATTAATTGTAAGCTTCCAAAGATGAATATGTACTTGCTCAGGCTGTATGCTGTTTAAATGGAAAAATTTGAAGGAGCATGAGCTAAATTCAAAAGAGACATCCGTGCCTTTAATCAAACTTCTGTGTCACTTCTGTGCCTTAAGATACACAACTTCGCTAGTCATCCTCCTCCAGAGTATGGCATAGGTTATGAACTTTTTGAAAAACATTTTCTTCACAGACGTTGTGAATGCACCAACTGCGTAGCCGAAAGAGCGACATCTATAGCTTCAATTTTACTCTTTCTCTCACACAGATAAATAACTTTAAATAACTAGCGCAAAAGGTACAACCAACATCCCATAGAGTATTTACCTACATATTTACAAGTAATTATACGAACTGAGAGTACCGTCGGGTCTGCAGTCGGAGCACAATAACCCATTAGACTCGCAGGCTGGTCAATACTAATGTAGAGGAAATTACAGCTTTCCTCAATTTCATTAAGGCTTCACAAACTACGGTGATGTAGTACCTCGCGCTCTGCTGGTACACCCAACCACTTCAGAGGGCCACGGCGGATCAGTCGAACGTAAAAAAGAGGGCCTCTCAAAAAAAAAAAAAAAAGTTGCGTTGTTTCTACGATTTTATCAAGAACCGAAGCAAAAGCTTTAATCAGCAGACATCTAGACTTCCGACAACGTCAATTTCCACCTTTGTAGATCCGTGCCAGAGGACCGGATACCGTTCACCGCGAGTATGAGACCTTAACCCCCGTATTCAGAAACGTTCCATGACTTAACTTCCCTTGCCACCGCCTTCATTGCAGCAAAAACGCGTTTCTTACGCGCCTTGTTTAGACGGGGTGCCAACGCAGCATAAACGCGTTTCAAACGCACTGTTATGAGGCGTAAAGAAAGAAAGAACAACATTATTAAAAATTACACCATCTCCCGCTAAAGGGAACCATGTGTAGATGCGAAGCAGCGGGGCTAACGCTTACACTGACGGCGGCGTTGATGCTGGCGCTCATCGCGGCGTTGCGCAGGAGAGAAACCTGGGGAGGCGCAAAGCACGCAGTGATGGACCGGTGTTTCTTACTGGAAAATGCCAATCGCTGATAATGGGCAATGACAGACAGAAGACTCCGATTGGACACAGAGACCCGCACTCCGCTTTTAGTTAACGCGCACGCTTCGATTTTTTATTGTTCAGCAAAGCATGGAGAAGTCTACCACCGGCACTACCTGACAGGTCAATTTCCAGTGCCTATATATACGGGGGTGAGGAGGATCGAGATAAACCCTGCGGTTGTTGCGCATCTCGTCTAATCGGTCGCGCCTGTCTAAACGCGCCATAACAAGTAATTCGGTTCGCTTCAGGGAATCCGGCCACCACAGGGGAGGGCCCGGGAGACTTACACGGGACATGGCGTGTGCCACTTCATTCCCTCTGATCCCCGAGAGACCAGGTATCCACTGTACTCGAACACGTAACGAAGGGTGGGCCTCTAAGTGCTTCGTTAGTGTGCTGTAATGCTGCGTCTGGAATGTCACCTGTCGTGAAAGCTCGACAGGCTGCTTGGCTATCTGTGCGTATCAGTAAACAACGGGCATTTGGGTTGGGTATGGTAGCTGCCTCACTATGGCTGCGATTTCTGTCATGCATTGCGTACTGATGTTATGATGGAAGCCCCATGACAGTGGTAGTCCATCGGAAGCTATTCGCGTTCGAAAGCCCTCGCCGGTCTGAGACGGAGATGCGTCCGTGTACAAGATCCACTCTCCTGTGGTTTCTTGGAGATGTTGGACTCATGCTTCTCGTCGTCCTGTTTGTGTATCTCGATCCATGTGCCGCGGTACAGGTTCGACGGTGATCTGGTCGAGCGTCGCCCATGGGGGGCCGGGTTGCTTCAAATGCGACAGGCGGCGATATATCGTAGCCCAATTCACGCAGCAGAGCGTATTCTTGTGCGGATACTTTGAGGCGCGTGAATTGTGCTGTCCGGTGCATTTGCGCCAACGCGTCGAGATTCGGAAGGATAGCCGTTCCTCGAACACTATCAGACTTGGCGTATTGAGGGGTACCCAATATACTGCGAGAAATCTGACGAAGTAGGGTCTCGAGCTTGGATTTTCGGGTCTTGGTAATTTCAATATATGGATATTTGCTTTCTCCTTAATATCCGCCTTCTAATGTGCGAGCATCAAAGTTTAACAACGGACCATCAAATTTAGGTTCTCTTTACGAGTTGTCCTCGCGAAGGCTGGGCAACCGCATTAAAAAAAAAACGGCAGAGTTGCAATATACTTTTGAGACAATGTCATCATCAGCCTGACTACGCCCACTGCAGGGAAAAGGCCTCTCCCATTTTCCGCCAATCAACCCGGTCCTGTGCTTTCTGCTGGCCACTTTATACCTGCAAACTTCCTAATCTCATCTGCCCACCTAATTTTCTGTCTCCCTCTCACGCGTTTGCCTTCAATTGTAATGCAGTCAGTTACCCTAATGACCAGCGGTTATCCTGCTTACACGCTACGTGCCCGGCCCATGTCCATTTCTTCTTCTTGATTTCAACTATGATATTCCCTGATCCACTCTGCTCTCTTCCTGTGTCTTAAGGTTACACCTATCATTTTCCTTTCCATCCCTCGCTGCGCCGTCCTCCAATTTAAGTTGAACCCTCTTTGTCAGCCTCCAGGTTTCTGCTCCGCAGGTGAGTACCGGTAAGATGCAGCTGTTATATACCTTCCTCTTGAGGGATACTGGTAGACTACTATTCATGATTTCAGAATGCTTGCCGAATGTGCTCCACCCCATCCTTCTTTAGATGCGAAGCATCTTATGCTCGGGGCTCTGTCCGTCCCTCCCGCGTCCCGCGTCCCCCGTCCCCCGTCCCGCGTCCGGCCACTTTCATGAAGTAGGAAAGCACCCATTATGCGAACCAGAACACTAGTAATATGAAGGCCGTCAACCACTACTACAGTCATCAGAGTCATGGCCGAGAGCAGAGAGAGGCTGCTTAGCAATGGCTAGGCAGGTGGTGTCGGACGCCCAGGTTGACCGCATTCCTTGATCTTGCTTGCATGTGTTTGGAGGGGGCTTAGTCCTTCCCGCGTCCCAGACCACCACAGCGCATGCGCGTCGCCTCCCCCCTCTCTCTCCTACGCTCACCCCCTTTCTCTCCTCTAGGAATCCTTTACTCTACGTAGCGGCCCGCGCGTCCCACACCCCCCTACAGCGCATGCGCGTACCCTCCCCTATCCTCTCCTACACTCACCCCCCATTCTGTACTCTAGAGAGAACGTCGAACGTTACCTAGAGAAGGCAATGGCACAGACATACAGCCACACGCCCTTCGTGCTTGCGGTTGACTTTAACGTGGATAAAACCACGAACGACTGGCTCGTCCACCACATGATAGACGTGTACTCGTTGCGACGCATTTCCGACAACATACAACCGGCAACCATAAGGGGAACGTGCATAGACCTCATCTTCGCAAACTTCACAATGAAAACTCTTCAAAAGCAACCCCTGACACTACACTTCACCGATCACAAGGCCGTCGTCTTCAAAGCACCCCGTGCACCAACGCAAGGAATCGCACACGTTCCCTAAATAAACACGCAACCACCACATTCTCCGTCTTCTCTTATACATTCTCATTTATCCTTTCAATAAAATTCTCGCTCAAGCTATCCATCTATCCGCTGCTTCGCATCCACACATGCTTCCCTTTAGCGGGAGATGGGGAATTTTTTTCTAGTTATTTCACTCTCATGGTTTGGCTACGCGGTTACTACCTGTCCTAAGTAGACGTATTCCTTTACAACTTCCAGTGTCTCGCCACCTATCGCAAAGCGCTGTTCTCTGTCGAGACTATTGTACATTACTTTAGTTTTATGCATATTAATTTTCAGACCTACGCTTCTGCTTTCCGTGTCCAGTTGACTAATTATGAGCTGTAATTCGTCCCCTGAGTTACTCATCAGTGCAATGTCATCAGCGAATCGCATATTACTAAGATACTCTCCATTAACTCTTATCCCTAACTCTTCCCAATCTAGGGGCCCTGAAAACCTCCTGTAAACACGCGGTGAATAGCATTGGAGAGATCGTGTCGCCCTGCCTTACACCCTTCTTTATTGGGATTCTGTCACTTTCTTTATGGAGGACTATGGTGGCTGTGGATCCGTCGTAGATTTCTTCCAGTATGTTTATGTGGCTTCGTCGATGCCCTGATTCCGCAGTGCCTGCATGACTGCTGATGTCTCCACCGAATCAAATGCATTCTCGTAATCTATGAAGGCTATGTATAGGGGTTCGGTTGTATTCCGCGCATTTCTCTATCCCCTGATTGATAGTATGAATATGGTCTATTGTTGAGTAGCCTGTACGAAATCCTGCTTGGTCCTTTGGTTGATTGAACTCTAATGTCGTCTTAATTCTATTAGCTATTATTTTTGTAAATAGCTTGCAGACAACGAACAGTAAGCTGATCGGCCTGTAATTTTTCAAGTCCTTGACGTCCCCTTTCTTATGGATTAATGTAGATAATGTAGTTAAGAGATAACAGAAATACAGTGTTGACACATTAACTCACCCAGAGGGGTCCATTCTAGCCCTGTTAAAAAGCATTTCCATTACTGTAAAACACAATTCAAACTCGAAGCTAGCGCGCCAGCGGTGGTCGTGCAAGATAACCAGGTCTCACATTGCATTTTCACTTTGGCTCCAAGCACAGTTTTGCTGTCACGCCATTTACGATTAGGGTGATCATGGTTCGGTACCTGACCGAACAGCTAGAAACACACGGTGAAGAAGCCTCCCTCAGAAGGTGGCATACACGTTTTTTAGATGTGAAGCATCTTATGGCGAAGCTTAATCCGGTGGTGGTTGTGGTGGTATGCCGCGTGCCCTCCCCTTACTGCGCATGCGCCTCCCCTCCTCTCTCCCCTCCTACGCTCCCCCTCTCTCATCTACGCATCCCTGCCCGCGGCGTCCACACTCCCACTGCGCATGCGCGTCCCCCCCTCTCTCTCCTACGCTCCCCCCCTCTCTCCTCTAGGCATCCCTGCCCGCGGCGTCCACACTGCCACTGCGCATGCGCGTCCCCTCCTCTCTCTCCTCTCCTACGCTCCCCCCCTCTCTCGCCTCGCGACGCGACGCCGACGCAGGCAGCGTCTGCTAGCGAGTTTCTTGGTTGAAAAAACCGACTGCTCGCGCTGCACAACCGTTCACTGGCCACTCCGTATATATGGCAATGGATTTTGACCTGCAAGGTGGTGCCGTAGGGAGATTTCTCCTGTGAGTTGTTGAACAATAAAAATTCGCAGCGTGCGCGTTAACTAAAAGCGGACTGCGGGTCTCTGTGTCCAGTCGGAGTCTTCCGTCTCTCATTTACCATTAGCAGCCATTGCCATGTTCCAGAAGGAAACAGCGCTCCATCACTGCGTGCTTTGCGCCTCCCCAGTTTTCTCTCCTGCGCAACGCTGCGATGAGCGAAAGCGTCAACGCCGCCGCCAGTGTAAGCATTAGCGCCCGCTGCTTCACATCTACACATGGTTCCCTTTAGCGAGAGATGGTGTAATTTTTTTGGAGTGAGGAAAGGGAATATTGAATTTCCTCTGCTGCCGTTTTGAAAGCGACTGGCACGGGAAAAAAATGAGCCGCGTATCATACGAGCCGGCCCAAGGCATGTTCTAAGTGCTAATGTTGCTTTTCTTCTCCAGTGACATGTAAATCAGTGCAAACTTAGTGTGTTTATGTGTTCCTTTTTAGGGGCGAAGCTCCTTATGGCATCACCTGGGCGGTTCTCGGTTGTCGATGCATCCTGAGTAGCCAGTAGCGTCTCCATTAGCATACAATAGATGGCGCTGTCCCATAGAGATGCATGCAAACTGCAGTTGGGTGACGATATACTAGATGACGTCAGTGGTTTTTCGTATACGTTGATGATTAAAGATGATAGATGGCGCTGTTATAATAAGACAATGCGCTGTGACAGTACGTGATATGTATCGCCCTCTCCTCTCCTACGGTCTCCCCCCCCCCTATCTTGCCTCGCGGCGTCGATGCAGGCAGCGTCGCGAGGCAGCGTCGCGGCAGCGTCTTGATTGAAAAAACCGACTGCTCGCGCTGCACAACCGTTCACTGACCACCGCGTATATATAGGCACTGGATTTCGACCTCCAAGGTAGTGCCTGTGTGAGATGTCTCCTGTGCGTGACTAAACAATAAAAAAAATGCACAGCATACATGTAAAAGTAAAGTGAGCTGCAAGTCGCCATGACTCTCATCGACCCTTAAGTATAAACGCGCCCGATCTCACGTCGTTGATGATGTACTGCGCAGAATTCGCGGAAGATTCACGGTTTACCGATGAACCTCCGCAGCTTCGCCCACTCATCATCATTCACTCCGTGGATATGCTGTGATTTTTTTTTCCCCAGTGATTAGTGACCTCTGTTAGCATTGCAGTTCCAGTGTGCCTATGTTCCCTTGTTTGTACGTCCCGCGGAAGTCATTTTGTTACCCAGTGAAGTTATAGTCACCTGAATTGCCGGTTACTTGTATGCAATAAACTTCCCTGTGTTACCATAACAACCGCCGCAATGGTTTCCGAGAAATAAGCATGGCCTCAGTTACGTTCCAACAGCAAGGATACGTTTTCGCCCCAGATGTGCTGTTAACCGACACTTCAGCATTACTTATGGAATGTGATTTCGCTCAAAGCACAAGTACTTTGGCTGGCCTAATATTCATTTTAGACAAACGGAAATTCAAAATATTCATTTCAGACTATGGAAACTTGGAGACATTTAAGCTACACTTCAAGAGTGGAACGGTATAGCGTAATCGCGCCCCACTAGCATCGCCTTCTTGCCACGCACCGCTACACGGTGGACACCCCAACTTCACCGCGAGAAAAGGAACGTCTGTGCACGTAACAGTGTCTGTTTAAACTCTCCAAAAAATCCTACTGCAAGTGCAGTTGGGCAGTGCTCGCTACGTGAAGAACTTTCAATTCGGCAACTGGCGAAGTATCCGCTACGCGTGCGTAAGCGGATACTTTATATATGCTCACCAACTTTACGTATGCTCACCAACGCCGTTAGCTTTTTTGATGTTGTACGCGATTATAAACAATCAATTATGCCTGAACGTTCTGCAAATATTGGTCCTGTAAAGCACTGACTCTTTGCGCAGTTCACATGTGAGGCCTGCTGCGATTTTGTGCTTCTGCTACGCTATATATTACAAGTATAAACGCGATTGCTCCTGCTACAAGACTCCTTTAAGGGGTTTTATTTTCCGAAGCAGTTTGAAGCAGTGGCGCGGTAGAACACATGACCTGCCACTCGGAGTACCTGGGTTCGGTGCCGGCTCGCACCCCCGATTTTTGAACGCAGCATTTATACGGCAGTGCCTGCGTTGAGCAACATTGCCGTCGGCGGCGTAACCGCGCGAACGAGCGTGTGCCACAGCAATTAGGCGAGCCCTACTACCGTGTAAAGCATGTGCGAGTGGGTGGGTGGGTGGGTGGGTGGGTGGGTGGGTCGGTCGGTCGGTCGGTCGGTCGGTCGGTCGGTCGGTCGGTCGGTCGGTCGGTCGGTCGGTCGGTCGGTCAGTCAGTCAGTCGGTCGGTCAGTCGGTCGGTTGGGCGGTCGGTCAGTGAGTCAGTCAGTCAGTCAGTCAGTCAGTCAGTCAGTCAGTGAGTCCATCAGTCAGTCGGTCTGTCAGTCAGTCAGTCAGTCGGTCAGTCAGTCAGTCGGTCAGTCGGTCAGTTGGTCGGTTGGTTGGTCGGTCGGTCAGTCAGTCAGTCAGTCAGTCAGTCAGTCATTCAGTCAATCAGTCAGTCGGTCAGTCAGTCAGTCAGTCAGTCAGGCAGTCGGTCAGTCAGTCAGTCAGTCAGTAATTCAGGCAGTCGGTGAGTCAGTCAGTCAGTCAGTAATTCAGTCAGTCTCTCAGTCGGTCGGTCGGTCGGTCAGTCAGTCAGTCAGTCAGTCAGTCAGTCGGTCGGTCAGTCAGTCAGTCAGGTCAGACGAACTTTGGTTGGGAAATTTTACAGAAGCCCTGCAAGGGCGAGTTAGCGCGCAGCGGGCGACCACCCCACCGGGACCATCAGTCCAAGCCTCTCGGCCTGCTCCGCAGCCCAAAATAAAGAGCCACAACACCGTAAAAACATCGACATTTAGCCACCCGTCAAGCACAACATATGACCCAACAAAACGTTAACCAGAACAAAATAAAAGACTGTTAACTAGAGAAAAAATAGAAGGCCACGATTTGTGATCCGATGCACACTGCTTCACCCCGTCATCAGCAGTCACTTCGTGGATATGCATGGATTTTTTTAGAATCGCTCAGGTTGGGAGTGCTCGACGTGTAGAGTACTTAGTACTCTAAATCATTCAACATTTTTCTATGTGCTTTACGTATGACCGCTAATCGTACAACTAAAATTGCCATGCATTATAAATAATGCATATTGAGCCGTTTACACGAATCGCTTATTAGGAGCGAAGTTGCTTAGGCTCGTACCCGCCGGCGCCGTCTAAGCTCCCCGCCGCATCGGCGCTCGCACCCCTCTCCCACCTGCCTCCCTCTTTCTTCGTCTCTGCCTTCTCCCCTCAAGCCGGCGAACGCGTGTTCCCGCCACCGAGCGCAGCAGATGCTCTCTGCATTTACGGCGCAAAAATACACTTCGCGTTAATAAACAACAGTACAATGCCCACTTGAGATTAGGTAGGGCTGCTCACAGAACATGCATAGTCAATGAAACACAGCGCGCGGCGTTCCGTCGCCGCCGTCGAAGCTCCCCGTTGCATCACCGCTTGCACCCCCTCTGCCACCTGTCTCCCTCTCCTGCGCTCCGCGCGTCGCACCCACTCGCTCAGTCGTTCCCACCACCAAGCGCAGCAAACGCTCTCCCCACCCGCTCCCCCACCCTACCGCCTTCATGAAAGCCAGCGGCGAGATCAGGCACATAGTGGTTTGCGTCCAATTTCTAAGGAGCTTCTCTCATCAATTGTATTGGTACACTGAACAACTGCTAGTTTTTCGCGCACATTTATTTTTTTTTTGTCCTTGAAGAGCGGCCGCATTTTCATAATCCTCCAATAACACCTTGACAACAAAAGCCGTCATATTATCCTAGGAGTATGGCGCCGGAAAACACGAGAGGAAGATTGAAGCACCGTCTGACGTCGCTGCGAATGCACAAGTTATTACGCTGGAACGAAGCAGCCCCATGGGCGGCCGGGATTGCGTGAGAAATGAATCTTCTGAGACAACATGACAGTGACCGATGTTCACGTGAGAAACGAAAGAAGCGTACTGGGGTGTCGGGATATTACAATAAAACCGAGGCAAGAACATACACCTTAGGTTCGCGGTAAGCCCTAGTTAGACAGGATTCTCCAAAGTAGTCAACAAGCTCAGCTTGCGCTATGTTCAGGAACATGTTCGTTTTGTCCTTCCCCTTTTGATGTAGATATATTTATGTTGTTAATGTGAATATGACTGGTAGGGTAAGTCGGGGCAAAATGAGACTCGGGGAAAACGCGACATTTGGCTTTGCCGACCTCTATAGCTAATACAGAAAGCACCTTTCTTTTTTTCTATATTTCAGCGAGAGGTGCTGGTAGTTGTCCACCTTTTTATGTGTAAAAGTTAATGATTGCTCACAGCGTTCGCGTGGGAAAAATTACGTGGCTGGTGTCAGTGTGTTCGTGACCCGTCAAAAAGGGGCGAAATTCTGCTCGGCCAAATTTTCGGATCCGTGCATGAAGCTACTCTGGCGTCAGTACAACAACGTAAGTATTTATATCGTTACTTTATACTACTAGCTACATACCACCAAAATTTTAGTTCATTTGGTGCGCTGGGGCCAAAGCGGAAATGTTTTTGAATTTGGGCATGTGAGGGGGGGCAAAACGCGACAAAAAAGGCATTCAATTGCCTTAGAGAGTGTCTTATAAAGTGAACCATTTACTTACACTCATTATATACTATATTTTATTGTTCATGAGGGTTCGGACGCACAAGAGAATATCATATAGAGCTTCCTGGGAGGAAAACGACGTGAAAAAGCACTGATTGCTGTTCAGGACACTCACTCCATTCGCGCTGCATCGAGGTTTTTCCGTGTTCCCAAGGATGCTCTTAAGAGGAGAACGCAAAATTGGAAGAATCTCCAAGTCAATCCGTTCACAAACACGTCTCGGCATTAAGTTTTGATGACATTCCTCCAATACCAAATTAAAAAAAGAAGCGCTAGAAAATTCGAATCTAGCACAGTTTTAAATTCATCGCTTCACGAAGCGCGGCTGACGAAGCTGAAAGCCATGAAATGCCCGTGCAGTTCTGCACCAAAAAGGCAAAAGGAGGCGAAGAAGATGCGTCCGAACATATCTAGCGTCCAATCGTTGAATAATCCAATGAAGTGCAAGCTTTCAACAAAATACAAGAATAGCACAAAGAAAGACTGGTGGTGTTTGATCTGCAAGGAGTTTTGGAGCAAAACAGCACCGGATTCTGTCTGGATCAATGCGTGGAGTGCAATGACTGGGGTCATGAAGGCTGCGTGAGGGCCACGGAGTTTAATTTCAAGTGCTTCTACTGCAAAAACTGAAGGGTTAAATTTTTTTTTCACACTGTCTCGTTTTACCCCGCAAGTTGGGGCAAAATGAGACATCTGGTGCATTTTTTCATTTCTTTTTAAAATAAACTTTTTGACAGTGGCAACATGGTCATATTTATGTAGCACATACCTTGTACCCAAAGGAAAGTTTCTGCATTGGCGTTTAAGGGTAAAGAGTGAAATAAAAATAAATATTCACTATTTTCATATTTTTGTCTCATTTTTGCCCCACCTTACCCTACTCAACATGGCTTTCGTAAACAATTAAGTGGATCTATTGCTTCAGCAGCCACTTTCATTTGTCTATAAGGCCTCCCAATGCTTTTGTGAAAGGTGCAATGATACACTTGAAGAGGTTTATGCATGCAGTGAATTCAATTCAAGCATCTATCTCGAAGTCTCGTTCTGAAGTCAAGAAGTCTGGTAGCTTTTGGGCGTACGCGCTTTAATTGGGGGTGTGCGAATATTCGAGTTTCGAATTCGAAGCGAATCATTCCCAATCGAATAATTCGATTCCTCTTTCGAATAGCTAATAGTCATCACTTCGAATAATTCGACAGGACGCATATCTAAAACGCGACATAGGGCAGTGGTGCAACTTTGTTTGGGTGGGGTGAGTAAAACTACAGCTATAAGTCGTTACAGTAGGCCTTCCGGTAACATTTGCACCAATATCCTCGGTCAAAAGCGAGTGCATGTTTATTTTAAAGGAGATTATGTCAATTCCAAATGTAAAAGAAAAAAAAACACCAGAAAACTGTCAAGCCCTCCACAACTTCACTTGCGAAACGAAGGCACGGACTTCCTGCGTAGTTTGGTCACATATGCATCAAGCGCCGTAAAACATCCTGACTTTGGCCCGCGAAACGCTGATTGGCTTCACGCGTGAAAATTTGATAAAGCTGTTCGGCTTGCCCCTGCGGCACCGCACCAGCCGTTCAGAAACTCCCACTGTTGTGGCGCCCCGTTAAAACGCTGCTGTAAACGGGCGCCCGAAGATTTTTAGGCCCGGAGCTCGAATGACGATGAAGAACACTATACCGTTATCAGATGACCCGTATTCCGTGACCACAGGGGGGAAAATACTCTCAATGATCTTCAATGAAATATTTTGTATTCAATATTCGGTTTGATATTTTCGGCTACTATTCGGCACTATTCCATTCGAATTCGATTGGCGATGAAATTTCACTGTTCACACCCCCCATAGCTTCAATTATCTAAACGACGGCTAGGATGAGTCTGACGACCATTCTCTCAACCCAGAATTATTTAATACACATATACTTCTACTACACTGTGTCCTGGCACTTTCTGGCCACAGAAACGCGACTGCCAGAAACGGGAATCGAACCGTCCACCTAGAGCTTAGTAGTGCGAAACGTTACCTGCTTATGTCATGCTGGCTGAGGAAAAACATGACAAGCACTAGAAAGGCAAACAGATTTAATACTGAACAAAAATTTGAGCTGATGAAAACATCGAAATTCTACTCGGAAGACCCCACTGTTCCGACAAACAGAGTTTATTTCCCGTATCTTTGAACAGTTGGCTGTATTTTTGGTGCAGTGTCAGCGCGCGGCGGCTATGCGCGAGCGCGAGCTGTGACGTCCCGTTCTCCCAGGCGCATGCAGGGTGCACGTGTTCCTGCCCTTCTCTTTCTTTTTCTCCACCTGTCCTTTCATCTCACTATCCCACTTCCTGGAAAGCCCTGACGCTCTACTCCAGCCAGAAGCATTGTTCGCTGCAGTAGTTGTTCTCGGAACCGTATAGTGGGAGCTGAGCGGGTTGAGAGACGCGGGCGACGGCTGGCATTGTTGGGATGCCTGTTTCCAGCGAGTTTAACGTCACCTCCTCTAGTTCACGGTGCGGTCGCTGGACGAGGCGGTTTGTGAATAACTCAATAAATTCATTAGTTTCCTCTAGCTTTTGCCTGAAATGAAGGTTGTGTTCATCGATTTCAACACCTAATCTTTCAGTTTGGCTGAAATTCTTGGCGGCAAATATTTTGTCCGGCATCCCATTAACGCAAACCCTGCTCATGCGTTACCCCCCCCCCCCGCCCTTCTCCCCCGTGTTTTTATAGGAAAATAGGAGAAATAGAACAAATACTTACCTGAGCAATCTAGCCACCGCTGTGGCTCCTCTTGAAAGTGTCGCTCAGCTGAAACACCGCGTTCGCAGCTCTGTAGCGCCACTGTGCTCGAACTCTAAAAGTTTAAATGAAACGCCTTGAAGGCCTAAGGAGTACAAAAAATATGGCATCCGGTGGCGTCAACGCTAATGATACCACAAGTCAGGCGAACCGATCTCGGAGGTATGCAACGCCAGGTGAAGTGCAAAAAGCATCAGGAAAGGAGGAGAGGAGGGTAGGGGGGCGGACATAAAGCAGTAAAGTTGAATTAGGGTGAATGACTGATGAATCACATGCTAAATGATGTTGCAGGAGAATTAAATTCTCACTTACGACATAATTTACACGACTGCATTACACTGAAATGATGTTGAACCGAATGTTTATGTACATTGAAGGTGGATCGAATTTGAACAAATCGGAGAATACGATAGCACGATGAAGTAGGTGTTTAGATCGTGACCTACGTTAATGTGAGTCACAATAGATTTGTAGTGCCCTATCAGTGTTCATAACCCACTCACATCGCGCCACACAAATTTTAATATCCGCTTAACGGAACTACCACGAGTCCACCACGACGAAGCTGGCTAAACAGATACAGTGAAAGTGGCATTCGTTAGCCAAGACTCGATTTGGATTGAAAATTGGTGACGGTTATGTGACCGAGAGAGAACGATACTAAAAAGTACCGTTGCTGTCGACTGAGAACGTACAGGTAATTAAATTGGAGTCTTCAGAAAAACGGCTCGTCCCTTCCCCGCGCAGGTGCGTAGCTAGAATTTATTTCTTTTTTTTTGCAAGGGGGGGAGGGGGGGGGCGGGCAACTATACTTTGAAGATGTGTGGTGTTTTATTGGCGCAAGGGCCATTTGATGGCCAAAGAGCGCCAGGTCACGGGACAAGAGATGCGTACAATGATTATGGTAAGTGGCCTTAAAATTCCGCGACTAAGGAGGATGAAATATACAAATATTAAAAATATGAAAGTGAAAAACTAGGGGTGGAGATATATGGCATTAGCACAACTGCCTTGTCAACGCCCTTGACTTCAAGGGCCGCGAGACAGGGGCCTTGTTCAATGTAGCCACCGCAACAGCGACCCCTGTTCAGAGGTCGCGCCCAGCTATATGTGTGTATGTATGTATGTATGTATGTATGTATGTATGTATGTATGTATTGTGTGTGTGTATGTATGTATGTATGTATGTATGTATGTATGTATGTATGTATGTATGTATGTATGTATGTATGTATGTATGTATGTATGTATGTATGTATGTATGTATGTATGCGTTGTATGCGTGTGTTTCTACGCGGCGGTTCATACACGAACATGTAAAAATCCCAATTTTTCGGGAAGTTCGACCCCCCGTGGTGACGGCAGTGTCTTCACGTTACCGAAGAGATCAACGCCCGCATTCTCAATCAATCCTCGACTCCCGGAAAACCGGACAAGCTAAAAACCTCTAATGTGGGTTCCCATGAAGACAGCGCATGACGCTTGCGCGTTGGCGACAAACGCTAACGCCAAGCTTTGAGCAACTTCTAAAACTGCCTGGTATCACATCTTCGCGGCCTACTCGCAAACACGAGGAGAGACGAAGACAAAATCGTAACAACCACAAACAGCGCATGCCACTACATGCGAGACCGTGGCCTTTGCCCTGCCATTGGTAGGCGCAAACTGATGACTGCCCGGAAAAACACAGACTAGCCCGCAAAGCGCGCTATGGGCACGCGGCGGGCTGGTTTTATACGTGGTTATAAACCCACAGGCGCGTAGTCAGCGAGGCGTAGTCAGCGAGACCGGATTGCGCCCCCAACGCATTTCGTAATTATCGTCGAATAAACGCAAAACTCTTCGTAACATATATGAGCTCCGCACGTATTTTTTATGTTATTATAGACAGAAACAGTTCCGGTGCAGAGCCACTATCTGCGCATACTTACGAACTTACGACATAATTTCTACGGCGCCAAAGAATGCGCACAAGGCGAGGAGATGGCTTGAAAAGTGTGGAGCCGTACTCACGGACCATTTCCCATGCGAAACGAACGAAGAGGGTCTCCTGCGTAGATTACTGGGAAGTCTCGCAGAAAAACATCGTAACGTCGAGGTTTAGTAAATATTTTTCGTTGCGCGGGAACTGCGTAGCGCCGTCTCTCTCTCGCGGGCTCGTACTGCGCGTCGGGGTTACGTTACTGAGGGTTCGCGCAATTGTTTACCTTCACTGCGCCTGCGCGAACACGCGGCAACTGACGAACGTACATGATTGGGCGACGAACGCCAAGTTTAGATAATCGCAACGCGGAAAATTTATCGACGCGCGAAGCAACGGCTCCCATAGCGGGCGGCGTGAGATGCGCCGGGCGTGACTCGGCGCACCGCGCTTATCAGATCTTGATCTCAACAAGGCGAACACACGAAACTGCGCGACTGTCCAGCGCCGCTTTTTCTTGTTTGTCTGGAAAAGGCGCCTGCTGTCTGGGTCATCGAAAGAAAATTGCCGTATTTCTATCATTCTAACAGACACATATTTTTTCGCTATGTTACCCTTAAATTCACGTGCGCGTTACAATATGATTCGAAAGCGCAATCGGCATCAACTTACTTCTTTTTTTCAACTTTCTTAATGCAAAGTTACGTGCGCGTTAGAATAGCTAACGCTCTTGAATCGATGTGAATATGCGTGGTAAGAAACGTGCGAGTAAGAAACCTGCACGCATGTGTTTTTGATGTATACCGTACTGACACCAGTGTTGCTTTCTCTGCTGACTGCTGGGCATTTGCCCAGAACACTGAAAACAAGTAACGCCAGGAAGGGTATGCCTTTCGCCACAGCCGGCCGTGCTTTCGGCAGTTTTCTGGCGGACACCATAGAGGCGTTGCTGCAGCTGCTGGGAGAGGAGGCAGAGGCGAAGGGGCGCGGTTGGCACTACTTCAGTTTATGTAGGGATTTTAGCTTTGCGGGCTCGGCGTAGCTCGGCGCCCCTCTCGTCGCGACGCCCGCGCTGATGCGGTCGCGCACTTTGCCCCGTGGGGGAGTAGACGCCCGTTCGCGCGCGCGCTTATCTCGCGGTGGGGGAGAATCGGGCTTTCGCCGGAACGATTGCGTTGTATTTACCGAGAGCACGAAGGTCACTTCGTTCGCGGCAGTCCCGCCGTAGTCGCGGACCACACCACCCGTGAGGACACTTCAACACCTGGCGCGCCAAGAGAAATCCTCGAATTTCAAAGACTAGGTAGGCGAACTAAAGCTCCCCCTCATCCTAACCTAAACAGGAGACAAGCACGGGACTGGCGTAGCCTGCAAACAAAACACTTTCCCGCAATTACACAGGTTACACAGAATGTACCCTCACAGATAGAGCAACAAATGTCCGTGGTGCGAAGCAACACCGACAATGGAGCACATTACGTATCAGTGCACACAATGTCCGGAGGCTGCCATCTCGCCTCTGGTGAACAACACTCCCCCTGAATTGGTCGTGGGAGGCGCGACTCGCGGAATTGGAAATGGGAAGCCTACTGGCGACAATTGACCAGGCCCGGCGAGCCGCTGTAGCCAGTGGTGCCCTGGAAGAGGGGCACCACCAACCATAACCATATAAAGCCTTGATATGAATAAATGTTTCTTCTCTCTCTCTCTCTCTTGCGAAAAGAGCACGCTTTTCAAACGCAGCGAAGGAACAAATGTGACACGTGTTAGTTCGCGCTCGTCTGTACCTGTGAATACGTTTCGTGTGTCGTTTTTGTTTGAGCAGCGCGTTAAGTGTCGAGCTGTGAACGTTGTTAGTTCTCTCTCGTCCTGTGCGTGTTGTTTTCGTGCGTCATGTGTGCAGGAGCAGCGCGCTGCGCGTTTCGACCTGCTTGCCATTCGTCACTTGACATTCCAATTTGTTGCTATAGCATTCATTGCTTCGCCTTGTGGCGAAACTCTGACTTCTTTTCTTATTGAGAGAAAAGTTACGAAATGACGTAAAAAAGATATGTGCAAATCTTGTACGCACCGACATATGTGGCGCGCCGGGACGCCGCGCCACGTCTTTGCCCCCGCGAGTGTCACACAGAGTGTGATCACGGTCGCGCCACCAGTGCCCTAG
This sequence comes from Rhipicephalus appendiculatus, assembly GCA_030522465.1. NCBI lineage: Eukaryota > Metazoa > Arthropoda > Arachnida > Ixodida > Ixodidae > Rhipicephalus > Rhipicephalus appendiculatus. The sequence continues at coordinate 46,928 of JALIZH010027597.1, forward strand.
GCTGGGAGTGGCCTCGTGCTGCTCCGCCCCCTGCCAAACAGGGTCAGTAGGCTCCCCAAGTCTCCTGCCTGACTCCAGGCCACTGCAAAGGCAGTTAGGTCCGAAACCCGCTGTGAACGTGCCTGCCGAAGCCAGCACCAACCGCCACCCTCAGAAGTGGTGATGGATACAAGTCAAACTTCTCTGGCTACTGAGACGCCGAAGGACAGGCTCAGCTCTTTGGAGCGCACCAAAGAAAGCGAAAACCGCATTACAGGGCCCCCAAAAGGCCCTGGAGCCTAAGACAACACATTTGAACACGCAGCACCACACTACATTAAAATGGATACAAAAATTATCCAGTGGAACGTCAGAGGTCTGCTTAGAAACCTCGACGATGTCCAAGAACTTTTACAGAAATATTCACCAAACGTGCTGTGTGTACAAGAAACGCACCTGAAACACAAACACACCAATATGCAACGCCATTATGTTATTTTAAGAAAGCACCGGGATGATGCTGTCGCGTCATCCGGTGGTGTTGCCGTGATAGTTAACCAAGGAACAGCCTACACATATTTGCCCCTTCAGACATCCCTTGAGGCAGTAGCCGTCCGAGCCGTTATCTTCAACCAACTGGTCACTATTTGCTTTATTTACACACCTCCACACCACCAACTGAATAAACCCGAATTCCAGTCATTAGTAAATGATCTTCCAGAACCTTATCTATCCTTGGAAACTTCAATGCACACAGCAGTCTATGGGGGTAACTCTCGCTGCGATGCGCGAGGTCGTCTTATTGAACAGTTACTTTCCTCCTCTGGTGCATGTGTCTTGAACCTGAAACAGCTCATCTATTATAGTCGCAGAAACAAAACGTACTCGTCCATAGATCTCAGCATAACATCTCCATCACTAAGTATGAAGATATTATTATTAATCCTTATGGAAGTGACCACTTCCCTATAGTTCTGAGCACACCAATAACACACGAATGTCACCCTCAGGTGCCAGACAGGCAGATTGAGAGAGCGGATTAGAAACAGTTCGGATTAGAAACAGTTTAAAGAAATGTATACTCTTAAGTTGGACCGACATGTGCGTCTTAAGGATAGATGAAGCTGTATAATGCTTTACAACTATTCTGATTCACGCTGCAGTGAAGTGTAGCCGCCAAACAGGTGGATTGTCCACCAAACGACGTTTCTGTGGTGGAACAATGAGTGCCGAAATCCGCGCAGGAAGCAAAACAAAGCGTGGAGGTTGTATTGGAACTCTCTGACCGCGGAGAACCTTACCAGTTTTAAAAACATCAAGTTTGAAGGTAGGAGAATGCGCCGACAGGCAAGAAGGGAGGAGAGTTGGCAGAAGTTTTCATTTGCCATCAATTCTTATGCACATGCGTGCAAAGTCTGAAACATGGTTGGTAGGGTAACATGACGACAGGCACATTCTCTCCCTCTTGTAAACACACAAGGCGACAGCTTGGCAGGCCAGGTGAACTTCCTTGGCGTGCACTTCAAGCAGGTGTCTAGCTCGTCCCACGAGTGTGAAGCCTTCTAACGATACAAAATAAGAATCGAAAACAGAAACTAGAGCGCAAATCCAGAAAACACGAGACATACAATGAACTATTCTGTTTCGCTGAGATACAGGCCTCGCTAAACTGCTGCAATAAATCCGCCCCAGGCTCCGTCCGTGTGGCATATGAAATGTTGAAACACCTGCCCTCTGAAGCCAAAAAAGCCCTCCTGTTCCTGTATAATGCTGTGGGGTTTTCAGGCGATATTCCCTCAAGCCTGGAAAGAAGCTATCGTTATTCCGATCCCAAAACCGGGAAGGGCCCGTCCTCAGTTTCAAGATACATGCCCATCGCCCTAACAAGTTGTCTTCGCAAGGTTTTTGAAAAAGATGATAAACAGGCGACTGATGCACTTCCTTGAGACAAACAATCTACTTGACCCACACCAGTCCAGCTTTAGAGAAGCTAAATCCACAACTGACCACCTTGTCGGTATCGAGGCAAAAATTCGTGACTCTTTCATCCACGAGCACTCTTGAAAAGAGTTAGGGATGACATGGACTCCGTCGTCTTTGTAGATGCAGCGCAATACGGAAACAAGAGAATGTTCGCGCTATCGGTCATAGACGGGAGGGGAGTGCTTCGCTACTCCCGCCTCGGTAAGGGCGGCCACCCCAGCTATAGCCGAGCGAATCGTGGTTACGCTGGCCTTGTTGGACCCAGAGCGTCCCTACATTTACATCGACTCGTGGTAGGCAATCAGAGCTTTTGAATCGGACAACCTCGCTCGAGAGGCGGCCTCCATTCCAGAGAAGAGGGCTTGTCCATGTTCTCATTTAATCACTTGGTTCCCCGCACACATGGGGAAGAACGTTCTCGAGGGCTTCCCAAACCTCAACGAGCAGGCCCACGATCGTGCGCGAGAACCTACGCGCCGCGACGGTCTGGAGGCTACGGAGGGGCAGGAATAGACTCAGCAGAACGATCCACTATTAACTTTCTATTAAATCATTAAAAATTGCCAACTGAGCAGGAGAGTCTATCCTTTTCCTCACCCGAAGCTCAGCTGGAATCAGTGGGCTACTCTGAGAATGTTTCTGACGGGGTCTTTCCCTTCGCGGGGCTTCCCCAGTAAAATATACTCGGACGTTGACCCTGGTTGCCCCGACTGCAGTGAAAGCTTTTGCTCAGTGGCTCACATGCTCTGGCGATGTCCCGCGTTGCCTAACAACCTCCTCTCCAGCGACGCCGAATGGGAGGAGGCCATAAGAAGCCCGGTACTCCGAAAGCAAGCCCAGGCTATCCAGAGGGCCCAGAAAAGGGCGGAGCGTCACGGCGTTCTGTCCTCTACGTGGGCGCGGCCAGCGGTTACAACGGCCTCCCGTTAGTAACTCCCGTAAAAAGTAACTCCCGTTAAAAGGGGTGATATCTATTCATCTGGATTTAAAGCTATTTTTCTGTCTTTTAGCTGAAAAAAGAAACTTCAGCCTCTGTATCTTACGCTGAAGCTGCAATGTTCGAACACTATGTTCACACATTAAAAGTGTTGGAGAGTCAGTTTGCTGATACCTTGAATAAATAAACCGTATAGCTTTCCGCTGAATCCTCTCGAGAGCATCGATGTTTTGTTTTGTATGTGGGTCCCAAACAATAGCGGCGTATTCAAGCTTCTGTCGAATAAGTGATGAATATGCTTATTGTTTTGCCTCAGCTGGTGCTTGTTTTATTTACGTCTGAGTAGGCAGAGTTTTCTGAAGGAGGACACACATATGTTTGATATGTGTGAATTCCATTTCATCGTGTTTGTTTTAGTTACACCGAGATATTTGTGATTTGTAACTTCAACAAGCGGCGTCGATGCAAGCGTGTACGGAAAGGAAAGACAATAGGTCTTTCTTGTTATTTTCATGAAAACAGTTTTCTGGGCATTGAGAACCATCTACTATTGCTCACGCCATTTATGAATTTTCTGTAAATTATAATTAAAGAATACTTCATCCTCATAACATTTCACTTCATTAAATAGCACACAATCATCAGCAAAATGTCTGATACAAACGGGCTCACTAATTACATCAACGATATCCTTTATGTACATAGAAAACAACAAGGGCCCAAGGACACTTCCTTGTGGTACCAGATGTCAATGGTAGCTGCCGCGAGCAATAGTCATCAATACTCACAAATTCCACTCTGTCGCTTAAGTATACTGCAACCCAAGAAATAATGAAATCTGGTAAGCCTAGAGCCTGAAGCTTTAAAATCAGTTTGGAATGACATACAAGATCAAAAGCATTCTTAAACTCCACGAAAATAACATCGACCTGACCTGATTTGTCTAGAACCGAGGCGAAGCTATGGCCGACAACACGACAACACAATAACTGGGTGACTGTAGAGAGCCCCCTTTCTAAAACCATGTTGAAACGGCGTTAATTTACTATTGTCAGTTAGAAACTCGTGTATGTAATTCGCGATGACATGCTCCAGCATTCTGCAACATGACGACGTCAGTAAGATTGGTCGATAGTTTGTTAATAGCGGGCTGTCTCCTTTCTTTAAGACGGGAACGATTCGAGCTGTTTTCCAATCAAAAGGAATGTCAGCTGATGACAAGGAAGCACGGAAAATGACGAGGACTTTCGAAACTACTTCGGCATAACGACGAAGAAAGGGATTTGGTATATTGTCAGGCGCAGGTGACGATTTTGTCTTTAAATTTAGCAATATAGAAACAACACCAACTTCTGAAATAAGGGTGGAATTTTGATGCACGCTTTTATGGCTCTGACGTAACGGTTCACTCTGACTAGAAAAAACACTGTGGAAGTATTCATTGAACCTTTCAGCTATACTACGCTTATCATCGATAGTCACGAAATCGCACATAATACGATCAACTGCCTTTTTCTGTGTGGAAAGGTATCGCCAAAACTTCTCAGGGGAGTTTTTGGTGAAATTCGACAATGTATAACTGAAAAAAATGTTGCTTAGCATTATAGATCGCCTCGTTCAACCTTGCTAGTGCCATTTGAACTTTATTGTTGTTGTATTTATCTCATTTTAGTCTTTTAAATTTTCGCTTAAGGTGCAATATATCTCTTGTTATCCAAGGATTATTTGTTTCGCGTTTTTTTTAAATTTTGTTCGGAACAAGGTTGTCAAGACATTACGTGCATGAGCTCTTAAATGAGTTCCAAAGTACCTCAACATCATGTCCTTGAAAGTTGTCTAGGTTATGAAGCAGATAATCCATAATACTTTCATCGCTAGCCCGAGCGAAGTATTTAACCAAAACTGGAGTGCTAATTGTTTTTTATACCTCGAGAGAACACGTAAGACACACCTTATGGTGGTCAGAGATATCTTCTTCAACAGATATATTATAATTTTCAATCGAACGACTAATAAACATAAGATCCAGTAGTGAAGCATAATTATTTTGAATGCGAGTTGATTGATTTACAATCTGGTGAACGTCAGCACTCAGCATGATGTCGGCCACGTAATGAACGTGACCACGTGTGTTCCTATTCGAGTATGGGCGATTCCGATGAACGTTTGGAAGGTTAAAATCCGCAGTTATAATGACTGTGTCATCACGAAAGCGCGCCACATGATCACACAGATGATTCCGAAATTCATGGGGTGAATGGGGTGCCCGATAAACCGCAATCAGAACTACACAGCGTTGCCTACATGATAACTTCCGCCTGACGCTTTCGTGATTATCCACTTGTTCCGTCAGCAAAGCCGGTATATTTCTTTCCACAAGTACGGCTACTCCACCTCCCCGCGAACATCAGTCTTTCCGAAAAACTTGATACGAGGGTGGGAAGACACCCATCCTCGTATGAGTTAAAGGTTCATCGTTACTGCCTAAAACATTATGCTTGCGTTAGCAGCGGTGGCAATCCCCGACAAAGTTCACCAAGATGCTGAACTACTTCAAGTGAAACATATCTGACCAGTGATGGTGTGTTAGTGGACCGGTGGTGAGTAAAGCAGTAAAGAGTAGAGATTTTGCTGTGTGAAACAACGGCACACATTGCATGTTTCGCCCCTCCCCAGGTTTCACGTTGGTGGAGCTGAAACGCCGTTTCCTACATGCCCCTTCGCCCTAATGTTTACCTTACAACAAGCCCGTAGCCAGGGGGGCGGGTGCCCTAGGGGCCCGGGCCTCCCCGAATTTTAGATGGAAGGGGTGTTCTACTAAGAATAAATGCGAAAATTAGGCATATTTAAAGACTCAACAAGTGCCACCACCCCCCCCTCCTCGAAAAAAATTCCTGCCTACAGGCCTGCCTTACAATCAACGAGGCTAGCATCGCTTATTTTTCAGTGATAGCCGGATTCGCTGGCTTGAAACGACCGGTCATGTTCTGGACGTGCCTCATAACGGACTATTACGGCATGTGAGAGCGTGATTGCAGTTCTGCCTCAATGCGCTCGTGGTGGTCGGGGTACTTGTATAACTCTAAAAGACGGTGTTGGAATGAGCGCCACGATGTAAAGATATCTCGATTACGAAAGAAGGTTTGGGCACCGTCCTTTAAAAACATCTACACCGTCACGTTGCTTCAGAGGTCCTGGTGGGGTTTAGGAGATGTAGAGATGCAGGGCTCTTGCCAAACGCGTCAGTAGGGCTTGTACTTCGAAGGGATAGCACGCGCACTTCTTTCTGCTTCCGTGGCTTGCGCACCTGCCCTTACATCCACCTCACTGCTACAGCTGGCTGAATTCCCTCCTCCGGGAAAAAGGTCATCGCCTTGATGCTCGTGCTTAGCTGTAGGAGAAAATAATAAAGCAGCTTCAAGAAAGCGAAAATATGAGAACGTTGAATTGTCACGCGCACCCATTCAATCAACTATGGAGAATACGAAATAAATATACACATCAAAGAAAAAAACGAAAAAAACACACTGTGGAATAAATTATGAACTGCGAAAAATAGGCTTTGTTCGCGCGACATGAAGAATATCGGAGCTCGGCTGTCGTTGTTTTGTTGATGACAGAGTGTCCGGAACCATTTCGTACTTCACGACTCCCGCAGTGCAGCTTTATGTGGTCTGAAATAGCAGCATATTTTCATACGGCAACGTCCCCACACAAGCTTGGTCTCCTGTAATTTAGGGCAAGTCTTTCTGTTGTCTATTGTAGCGTTCCGCATCCGCATGCTGCTGGAGAATGATGAGCCGTCGCGCGAGCTGGAGAGCTAGCTCAGCACGCTATGCAAATTATTCACTATCAATTGTTTACTGATCGGCGTGTTGACAAGGAACCATAGCGGCGCTTATCGCCTGAACTTCGCGGTCATAAACAAAGTGAAAAGCTGTGAATCGCATTGTCTATAGAGAGGCAGTGTTATACGCGAAAGTCTGGTAAGGCAACATCAGATCCCATTTTATGTGTTAGACGTAGATGTATAGGCAAGTCCACTGTTCAAGGGAAAAAATTGCGTGGCGCACCTGCTCTGATTTCACTCTCTTGCAGAATCATAATGGCATAGATTTGTAAAAGAATACTGTGGGTTGACAGTTCGGACTATTTTTACAGACGAGTGCCGTCCGCAACAATGTGTACACATAAGGTCGAAGTTAGAAGGCCAGCAAAATGAAAGGTGCTCATGCGCGTGTTGTCTTTCACAGTGTACCATACTATACATGGTAATTATGTCTGTGACTGTATTATTTAATAGCTCGGTAAGTCTGTTGCTCTGCGGATGGTGAGCCGTCGTCTTTCCAAGTCAGGTGTTGCCTAGTGGAAAAACTTCATCCCTCCACTTCACAGTGAATGCTGTCCTTCGGTATGTTATTACAGTAGAGGGGAACACCAAGACCAAATACGATGCGGCAAATGAAGAACGGCGGTACCTCGAAAGCCTTGGTTCGTGGGATCGCCTCCGTGTAGGCTTATCCTGTCGATAATCAGTTCGAAAATCAGTGTCCAAAGTGGCATAGAATGTCTATGGTGACTTGGTAAAATGGCCTGTGAGGTGGGACGAGTGGTTGAAGTAACCCTGCCGACTTGCGGGAATGGTGTCTGCGCTGGCATTATAGTGTAGCAAGGGGGTGGGAAAGAGAAGGTAAGGAATGGAAAATGACAGCGATGAATAATGAAGGGAACAAGGAGAAAAAAGGAGACGGAAAGAAGTGGGCAGCGAGCGCCACTGGAAGACAAAGGGGTTTTGTGCACCGTAACCCATGTTTCTCGGGAACGGCGGTCATAACAGGAAGACAGTACGAAGTTCGCAAGAGCAGCGTTGAGAAACACAGCGACACGAGCGCGTATGGCGTCGCGAACACATGTGTGGCATTTGCGGTGTTTTATTGTGATAGCAATTATATGGACACTCTCGGCTGGTTTTCGCAGCCAGCGTCGCCGTCATGTCCCTTATATGTATATGTATCTATATGCTTATAAAAGCCACAAAGAAAAATAGTTCTGAAAAAATTACACCATCTCCCGCTAAAGGGAACCACGTGTAGATGTGAGGCAGCGGGCGCTAACGCTTACACTGGCGGCGGCGTTGACGCTGGCGCTCATCGCAGCGTTGCGCAGGAGAGAAAACTGGGGAGGCGCAAACCACGCAGTGATGGAGCGGTGTTTCCTACTGGAACATGCCAATCGCTGCTAATGGGCAACGAGAGACAAAAGACTCCGACTGGACACAGAGACCCGCAGTCCGCTTTTAGTTAACGCGCACGCTGCGAATTTTTATTGTTCAACAACGCACAGGAGAAATCTCCCACCGGCACGACCTTGGAGGTCAAGATGCATTGCCATATATACGGGGTGGCCAGTGAACGGTTGTGCAGCGCGAGCAGTCGGTTTTTTCAACCAAGAAATTCGCTAGCAGACGCTGCCTGCGTCGGCGTCGCGAGGCGAGAGAGGGGGGGAGCGTAGGAGATGAGAGAGAGGGGGGGACGCGCATGCGCAGTGGTAGTGTGGGCGCCGCAGGCATGGATGCCTAGAGGAGAGAGGGGGGGGAGCGTAGGAGAGGAGAGAGAGGGGGGGGACGCGCATGCGCAGTGGGAGTGTGGACGCCGCGGGCAGGGGATGCCTAGAGGAGAGAGGGGGAGCGTAGGAGGGAGGCGCATGCGCAGTGAGGGTGTGGTTGCCGCGGGGAGGGATGCCTAGAGGAGAGAGAGGGGGGAGAGGAGGTTTCTTATTATTATTTTTAAAGGGTTTGTGCATGCGCAGTAAGGGTGGTCCCGCCGCACACCACCACCGGATTAAGCTTCGCCATAAGATGCTTCACATCTAAAATGTTTCCGCCGCGCGTCATCGAACGAGGGACCTCTCGCTCTGCAGCGCGATGCGCTAACCCGTGAGCCACGAAAGCGCACGTCCTTGAACGCTCAAACGGGGAGCTATTTACATGCAGCGTATTTTCAGCGTGTTTTCAGCATTAAAAGCGAGAAGGCGCCAAGGGCGCGCTCGGCGGGGGCTTTAGCTCGGCTCCCCGCTCATCGCGACGCTCGCGCTCGCGTACTTTGCCCCGTGGGGGGTTGACGCCCGTGTGGGCGCGCGCTTATCTCGCCGTGGGGGAGAATTGTAGGTCTTCTTCTTTCACCGGAATGATTGCGTTGTAGTTACCGAGCGCAAGAAGGTCACTTAGCTCACTGCAGTCCCCCCGTTTGCGAAAAGAGCTCGCTCTTTAAACGCAGCGAAGTAACAACTGTGATACTTGTTAGTTCGCTCTCGTCTGTACCTGTGGATACGTTTCGTGCGTCGTTTTTGTTTGAGCAGCGGGTTAAGTGTCGAGCTGTGAACGTTGTTATTTCTTTCTCGTCCTGTGCGTGTTCTTTTCGTGCGTCATGTGTGCGTGAGCAGCGCGTTGCACGTTTCGTCCTGCTTGCCAATAATCTATTTACAGTCGAATTTGTTGCTATCGCTTTCACTGCTTCGCCTTGTGGCTTAACTGTGACTTTTTTCAAAAAAAAAGAAACACCACGTTCGAACGCGACAGCACCGCCGCTCAATCAACATTTCTACAGTGCAGTGACGTCAGC
>JALIZH010027598.1:0-21167 GCA_030522465.1 Rhipicephalus appendiculatus
ACCGATTTGTCCACCGTGGCTGCGACCACAAGATAGCGGCAGATTACACACTCGCTGACTGAGTGATCGGCTGCGTGAACACCATTACAATACTAGAAACGTGGCAGGTGGACTTTTAGCAATGCATTGTAAGTTCTAGCAATGCATTGTAAGAAGTTCTTCAACACGTGCATAATCGTGGGGAGAATTAGGAATCAACTTACACGCGAGATTATATGAGCAATGGAGACTGAAAAGCCGTCTATCGCGCTGACAGAAAATGAATGTGATTTTCGTGGTGTTCCTGATGTTGCCTATTGATATTTTGTTATTCTGCGCAGCAGCTGTGCTAAATAAGTGGTGTAAGGATCACCATAAGCGGGGGGCAGGGGTTCCCCCTTCAGAGGGGGCGGCGAAGGTTCGTTGCAGCGCCCTATTACGGCAATGTATGGGGGCAGACTTTACGCCCCCCCTTCTTAGGTGACTCAAGGGGGAAGCCTCTCCTGCCCACCCCCCCGTGCACACGCCTATGGGGATCACAAAACAAACTGTTGAAAGTAGCGCCATGTGTCTTCGTTGTGTGATCGTATCCAGTGCACTTTTAGCGCTCATAAAAATTGTTTTTCGAGTTAAGCAGCCCATGTATACCTTTCTCTAAGCGCATGAACAAGTATAATAAATTTATTACATGAATAGTTAAACATTCGGTGCAAATGCCCTGGGCCAAACTCAAAACACTTTGGGACAGTTTTGTCGGCTGAATTGCCTTAATTTAATGGGCCTGTTGAAAACCTTGAAAGCCCCCTATTTTTCATTATTTTTTCTCGGTAAAAACACCCCCTCAATCCGAATTTCGGGGGGGGGGGGGGGGGTAAGCCCCTGGCTACGGGCCTGGTTCGACTACATGCTGCTTTCCCCTCTTGAGCAGCCAAGAACACACAAAACGAACTGAAATCAGTTGATCGCACACGATCGCGACGCAAGGCAAGGCATAACGGGCGTGCGACTACATGGCAAAGCGAAGTAGGAGAATTCACTACCCTCATATATGGAACAATCCAGAGGTTATTGCTCCGTGGCGTCATGCACGTGAACAGCCTGAGGACATCATGAATTGTGCATAAAAGACGGAAAAGACGGAATAATTCCTGTATCTTTAGTCAGAGCATGAAGTCGGTATTATCGCTTATACTCGCACATACGTGTAAGCAGAAACCAAAATATGAAGGCTATCATTATATTTCTTCTAGTTTACATTTCGTGTATATAATAATATTTTAAAAGCTTTCTCGCATGCAGAAAATACACGAGATGCGAGAAGAATCTTATTAGCACGTGTGGAAAACATGTACTGTTTCGGAGGAAAGCTCAAGGCAAGGCAAAATTTTCCATTGATACGGTCTAAAACAAGCGAATTATGTCACGAATCATCTCAAACGGGTTCTTAGGGTTTACGTCGCGCCCGCGTTTTCTTCCGCCTCATTCTAGTGGAAAGGAAACAAAGACAGCAGCCGTGAATTCCGAACTTTGCGCTCGCGCGCACTATAGAACTTACACCACTTTCACGCACAACACAAATATCCGATTGCAACTCCTTCGCATCGACATGGTCGTACATACCTTCTGTAGCGATGCAAATCCACAAAAATCCTGTAATTTTGACGACGACATGTGCAATACCACACGAATCCACAGAGCACGCAATGGAGCACAGAAACCCAATGAAAAACCACGGCTGCACAAAGACGGCAGACAAGAAGACCGAGCGCGTCACGAAGCGCGCATGCGCGAAGCCAACAGCAAGTGCGCATGCGCGGCTTTTCTTGTCAGTTTTTTTTTTTTTTTTTTTTTTTCACACAAGTGTTTTGCTCCCTCAAGGGCATTTCGGGGATCAGTGCGGGCTGTTTTGTTTTGATGGCGTTTTTTATGAAAATTGTTCGTCCCGCAATGACTTTCTGGGGCTCTTTTTGGTGCCCAGTAACTTTTTAGTTGTTTGTTTATATCCAGAAAACACGTTTTGCCAATTTTTAAGAAACATAAGTTTGGGAGCTCCACATTCGGGTCATTTCGGGAGATCCAAGGGAGATGGTGTGGTTTGTTGGGATCGTTCCTGAGCGGCGCACGTGAACAGCAGATATTCCTTCTTCCACTGTTTCCACAGGTTCCTAAGTAGATCTCACTGACGCCACGCTCTTCACCAAAGGTCAGATGGAGCGGGGTTGAGGGCAAGGTTTTCTCTTTGTGGAGAGAGTGACGAGATGCTTGCCGACTAAGTCGGAGAATGGTGTGAGAACGCCTGTGGATATGATGTTATTCTCTATGTACGTGCGCGAACGACAGTTAAATGCTGCCCCGACTTCCGCTAGCACGGTGACAACTTTGTTGTAACGCAAGCTTTTCCGTCCGAGGCAGCGCGTGAGTTCTTCATAGCGGCTGCCTCCTGCGTGAAGAGCGGTTGTAAAGTCAGCGCACTATAACTTGGGAACTGGTTGCCCTTCTTCCAGGGCCACAATCTCACTTGGGGGTGTGTTGGACAAGCCTTCACCGATACATTTCTGCGTCGTTCAACTGTGAAGCCGGCAGTAGAGTCGCTTAAGCTAAATCCGTGAACGAGGTGCTCCAGCGGGGATCTCGCTATCAAAGCAGTAATTAGGAGTAGTTCGGAATAGCCCTTCATATTTTGCAACTTTATTGAAAGGCTCACTTACAGGATCACTACCCCGGTGGCGCAAGCTGATGTCACTTCAGCGGTTATGCCAGGAATAGCAGCTGGTGAAAGAGTGGGTGAAATCTTCGAAGGCCATTGAAAATAATCTGCGACAATAACAAAAAGACCAGTTCACCACGGCGCCTTGCGCGGCAGTGCCATGGCTCCGACTGCACGCGCGAGGGAAATCCGCCGGATTTTTGTTGCTGGCACAGTGCCTCCACGAATACCCGTCAGACGTTTTATTTCTGGAGAACACGATTTCTCAGAAAAATATCCCATTGTTGGAGTACAAGCGCCAGACAACCAGCATGAACGTAAGGCTTCGTCATCGGATGAGCAAATCAAGGCAATGCTTACGCAGTTGATCCGTGCCTTGCGAATGCTGCTTCTTGGTGTCAAGACGCGTGGTGCCAAGGCTGCAGAGCAAATGCTAGACTGACTAGAACCGGTGTTTGGTGCTATCTAAAAAGCAGCAAAATCATGGCGTCAGCAGCCTCATCATCATCACTGATTGAAAGGATGTTTTTTTTTGTTTTTTTTTCTTGTGTGTGGCCCTTTTGCCCCTCACGTGATTTCTGAGAGAGCAATCGCGTGATGGCACAGCGGTCACACAAAATAAAACTACAGCTGGCACCGTGCCAGGGACCGTACACCGGTAACCGGACACCGCGTGTATGAGGCATTAAAGCCTTTCGCCTTAAAAGAATCTTTAAAATGTTACTTTGTCTGAATAATTGTGCTTAACAAAAAGTGGAACCAAGCCACTGTACTTACCTTTGTCTGGCGAAATGTCTTCGTTTTGTTCTCCAACCCATTCGGTGTAAATTCTGGTCCCACATTGAAGAAAAAAATACATACTATGCATAAAACTACGTAGTGTGCAGACGCAATTCTCTTGCAATCACTCAAAATATAAACAAGAACAGTAATCCGCGAATAAATACTGATGGTCGATTATTTCACCAGGGAAAAACTTTTGACATGTATGAGTTATGGTCGCAATTATGAGGTACAGAAATTATCAGACGCGCGTGCGAGCTCCGCAACGATTTTGCCGTTGCAGCGCTCGCGCGGCATACTATTTTAAAGACCGACATTCGTGTAAATGAAGCGCCAGGTACGATATCCACACCGGACGGCTTTCACCTTCAGGTCGTCTTAGGCGGACTAATAAGGAACCATATGATTTTGAATGTATTACAGATTATGCACTCACTGGTTTTATCAATGACCGATTAATCTCTATCGATGAAGCTTTTTCGTATATTCATAGATTAACAGAAAGTTTTGGCATAGGTATTAAAAAAAAGCTGCATCACAGTTTGATGCAATGACCTTTTTTACACTCTTTTTACACAAAAAATTAAACGTGAAGAAAGTAACGTGGACGAAAAGAACTTGCCGCTGAGAGGGCCCGAATCTACGGCCTTTGGATAACGCGTCCGATGCTGTACCAGCTAAGCTACAGCGACCGTCATCCCCCCGTCCACTCTATGGGGTAATAGGTGCATTTATCATATCATAGCTGAAAAATGGTTGAAATCATAGTTGAAATCAAGAACAAGAAATGGACATGGGCCTGGCACGCAGCACGTCGGCAGGATAACCGCTGGTCATTAAGGGTAACTGACTGGATTCCAAGAGAAGGCAAACGCGTGAGGGGGAGACAGGAAATTAAGAAGTTTGCAGGTGTAACGTAGCAGCAGAAAGCACAGGACCACGATGACTGACGGAACATGGGAGAGGCATTTGCCCTGCAGTGGGCGTAATCAGGCGGATGATGATGTGCATATAAACCTGGGAGGCAGGTTCGCATTCAAAAGGGTGTTCCAGTCTGACCGTCAGTGCTGCTATAGATGTCGCCCTGACGGCGAGACTGGAACGCTCTTTTAAATGCGAAGCATTTAGCGAACTTCGGCGACTTTCAGCGTATCTATCTATCTGGCCAGCTGCGACTTTGTGCTCTCCAGACCGTAAGGTAATGAGATTTACACCAAAATTAGTATGGCATTACGGCCGTTCATAACGTGGTGCTAGCGATCGATCGCAATACCTCCTTATGTGAGCAGTCGCACCGCGGCTGTAGCACCCGGGGCTGTGCGAAGTTGTCGCTGCCATTCAACGTGTCCGGGCACGTTGGCATGAGGATGTATGTGTGACGCTCAATATAGGTTACTACCTGGAATCGTGGGGTGTGACGTACAAGAGTTATCTAAAAACTCTTGAACGACTTCAAAAAGCGTACATTGAGAACCATAAGCCAAGGTGAATCAGTAGGTAATATTTTCCAATCACAACGCATTCTCTCGGTTCGATGTTGCGCGACTACAAAATTGCTGTTTCAATAAATAGCACAATAGAAATTCACCTTTGCATGCTTATGTTTCTTCTATTCCTATACGCATTACGCGACATGCTTCGAATGATAATTTCTATCTGCCCAAATGTTATATTGTTTATGGAGAAATACTAGTGTTTAAGACTAAGGTTTAAGACAAGGTTCAAGACTAAGTTTTAAGACTAAAAGGATATTTCCATTGTCTGGCCATTCAGAGTCCAAGTAATTCTTGTTTGTCAAGTTGACAAATGTTTCTTGTCCTTCTCTTGCTTGTCCGTATATGAGAGCCCAGAACCCTTACACATGTGCAACATGACTTGCATGGCCGCTCGTGGCACGCTCGCAGACGTTCCGCTAGCTAGATAGACACCAAATTTGGTATTCAGTGACCTGACTGTATGAAGAACATCAATGACGTCGTAATTTGGAAATCATGACTTCACATATGCAGCATGACTTGTACGCCACGCTCATGGTACACACGCGGACAGTTCGCTTGTTTGATATACACTGAATTTTAGTATTGTGTGAGGCGACTGTATGACGAACATAAGTGGCCGGTGGTAGCATCAAAATCATGGCATCCATGTCATGTACAACGTGATTTATATGCCATGTGGACGGTGCGCTCGCGGCCGTTCCGCTTCGCTTGCTATACATCAAAATTGGTATTGCTCCACGTTACTGTATGACGAACATAAATGACTGGTCCTAACATGTAATTTATGACATGGATGTTATGTGCAGCATGGTTTGCTCCTTGCTGGCTGCTTTGCATTACAACTGTTCTCACAATGCTCGGGATCTACCGATTTTTTTTTCTGCCTCACGAACCACGTGATATTTTTACGAGCTGACAGCTCTCCTATAATCCCTCCGATATTACCACAAGACATCCAGCCTGCCAGAACGAGAGGCTCTCTATGAATGAAGGAAAGTGAAAAATTGAGGGCTCATTTTTCTTTTGTCAGACGTGAGGCGTGATATTATGCGTCCCTCCAATAAGGAAATGAAGGTTCTTTTATTGCGATAGCAATTATATGGACAGTCTCGGCGGGTTTTTGCCGTCGCCGTTGCCGTCGCCGTCATGTCGCGTATGAAGTCCAAATTGATCAGAACCCCCTGCGCATCGTACGTTATACCAGCGCATAATAGCGGGCGAGCGGGAGCGGTGAACGCGGCTGAAGCGGCGATCAAACGAACCGGTATCTCCGTCGCTCCGAGGCGCATGCGATAAGATCCCCCCAACTGTTCAACCGGCCCCGCCCGTCGTTCGCGAGCGTGAAAAGACGCGAGGGGGGTGGGGGCGGTCCGTCGAGCGACCTTCGATTCTACGACCGCGGTCGTCGCGGGCGCGCGCGTTATCTCCTATCTCGGCAGCCGACAGCGGGCGGCCGGTGTACCCTTCTACGTGCTGCGCTCTCAACGCGAAGAGAATTCTCTTGAACAAGTGTTTTCTAGAGTTGCGTGAGATCGGATCTAAAAGACTTAGCTGCCAGTCTCACATTACAATTTGTTGCTATCGCATTCACTGCTTCACCCTTGCGGTGAAACTGTGACTTTTTTTTGTCTGCCAAGACAATCAATGGCGCGTCACCGACATAGGAACAGTGGCAGTGGTTTCCCTTGAAGCACAGAATGACACATGTGGTAAAGCGCACGACGCCGTTATCGGCCTGTGACGACAAAACACGCTGTTTCTCAAGGCCATTTCGGCGCGCCTTATTTGGTGACAAGCCATGGCTTCGTGACCCCCATAAGAGTACAGCCTTGAGACAAAGGCCTTGCAATGCTTCGCGTGCGTTCATTTCTCAAAGCGGTGTCATTCCAAGAACCGGTTCCCGTAGTCGCGGCGGAAGTGATATCAGATGACTGTGTTTGTCGCACTTTCAGCCATCCCCTCACGTCCCCCCCCCTCCCCCCTTCATAGCGTCAGGGTGTGTTCCCAATTGATTTACAAGCGTGAAGCAGTCTCTTGTGCTACCAGTCTCTTGTGCTACAAAACACATCAGCGCAAAGTAGCAACTGTTTAATTACGTAGATTAACATGAAATATATATACAGTGACAACACGCGTTTGTAGAGTTGCCCAAGCTACCTACTCCCCCTGCCTCGTTTATCAGCTCAATTTTCGTTTGGCCGAGTGCTGTCAACGGCGCGCTTAGATATTCGCCCTGTGCTGCAATTTTATAGTGAAGGCTTCGACGACCTCTCTTTTCGTCTGCTTGTTTGAACTGTGCACAATTTCAGTTTCTTCCAACGAAGGACTAGACAGGCACCTGCTGAAGGGTGTCGCCAGATGCCCTGGAGCTTGTAGGATGCCGCAAATCTTACGGTCATACTAATGAATACGACACTAAATAGAAGCGTGATACTTAAAACCAATTTAATTGGCACATTATATAGTCGATACATGCTAATTAGAAGCGTACAGATTCAGAATCAGCTACTTAGCTCTATGTTATTGGGGTCTTGCTAATTGATCCCAAATTAACTATTGTTGTGGTAATTGAAGCGACGCCAGTTAAGGTAGGCTTATTAGATACTTTATTAATGAGGTCCCAGCTAATTAAGACCTAGCTGATGAATACAATACTAACTGAGACTGAGCGGACGCGGCCTTTGCTCCGAAGATTACCGAGCGAACTCACTATCTTAAAAACCTTCGAGCGCGAACTTAAACAGGGACGAAGAGGGAGGGGACAACACCAGCGCTGGTGTTGTTCCCTCCCTCTTCGTCCCTGTTTTAGGTCGCGCTCGAAGGTTCTTAGGATGTGCTCGTATATGTACCAACTAGCTCATCTTTTGGTCTTACTTCGGACTCATTAGAAGTTGAGCCAAGTAAAAAGTTGAAAGAAGCTAAGTAATCACAAGCTTCTGATGGCTCCAGCCTTGCAGAAGCAGTGCAAGCTGACCCAATTATGTTATTGCAACGTGGTTACTGCTCAGCGTCCAGCGCATGATACACATTCACAACGGCACTATGACAGTCACGAGCTGAACTGGGGCCTTTTTAGGATCAACGAGTTTGTAATCCAGTGCGCGTGTCCACCAGTTTGATTGACAGACGCCCACGGCGAAGATCGGGTCTACCCACCGCGTTTGCTATTGCTGAGGAGTTGTGCTCTCGCCGCAACACCAGCGAGCTGCACCATTAATCTCTCTGAGCTGATTCGCACAGACTATGATCACACGCACGAAGGACTAAAGCTTACTTTAGCAATTTGACTACGATGTCTGGCATTCAATTTCACCGCGCTGACGACCTACAACTTACAGTCCTGTTGCCACCATGAAGCAAGCGCCCCTGCTGACATTTGCGACGAGAACCGCTTCTCTTTACTTGTTTTGTGCCGAGATTGCTTGTACCGATTCATTACTGCACCCATTTATTTATCTGCAGTATTCCGTAGACGCGGAACGAGATGCACCAGAGTGCTGCGTGTGCGCCATTGTTGTCTTCGAGAGTGCGAATTTTTGTGCTGCTGGTGTAATGGAAGAATTTGCCCGAATGAAGATAAGCGCCCACTAACAAGCCTGTAGGAGGCGCGTTGCTGAGTTGGCAAAGAGATAGCAACGTTACTCTGTTACAGTCGGATTCTTGGGCAAAAACATTAAAGTAAGAATTTATGAAATCCGATCAATCCATCGATAGAAACACAGCGCGAGTATAAACGCGGACAAGGAAACATGGCACGAGAATGAGCGCTGTCCTGGTGTTGTGTTTCTTTTTTCATGTTTAAATTACTCAGTTTTTATCGATGGGTCTGTGCCAACGAGCTCGCATGCAGACATTTCTATGTCATCGGACCGATGTTATATAGCGACGGGTAGTATAGCAGGATATGACAGAGTAATACTGTGCAAAGCAGTGTGGTAAGCAGGTAGAAGTTTCCGAAAATTTCAAGGATTTTCATGAAGGAGAGCAAGAAGGTCAATTTGGAAAAATTCTTTTTTTATCGCAGCAGCAAATGAATTTACTCCCCGGACCATGCGATTTTTTTTCCATTCGGAATTGCACCCCGAGTTTAGCTGCCCGATAAAACCCCTTTTTTTGTTATCAGCCTTCGTGATGGAGTTGAACTATGGTTTATCGGCATCGCCCGGGATACGGACAAGTGGCATGTATTTGTCAAATAGAGACAATATTTTCTGTTTATGAAGCAACTAATTGCTCTCTACTCTTCGCAAGGAAGCGAGCTGCTCAGCGTGCACAAAACTATTTAATTTCTGACCGATTATAAAAAAGTATGACTTTTGTAATTTCGAATATATTTTGTTGACTGCTCACTACTGGGCACCCGTAAGGTTATGTCAAATAATACCATCGTGTGGTCATATAGGCCATCAATACACAATAACGATTGAACAGCATCGGGGTAAAAAACCAAAACCAAAGATACCATATGTGTGAAGTTCAATGTCAGAATAAGATCAATACATTTCTTAGATAGGTGAGACGATGCTATCATTTTATCCCGGTTATTGTCAGGAAGATTGAACTCACTACAGATGACGAAAATACTTTTTAGGAATGTCTAGGAGCCCAGATATTTGGGCGAGTTTGTGCAGATCCATGAAGGTACTTTAGAGCGCAAAAACATACAAGATACACGAGAAGGACTAAACAGGACGAGCTCTCACTTCAAACTAATGTTAATTCCCAGAAGATGGCCAGGTTATATCTTACACCCAAAGGCAACAGAAACACTGAAATGCATGCATGAAACCACAATCTAACAACTGAATAACAGCTATCACCTCAAAGTTCCATCTTTTTCCATGCTGCCGTGGTTTGAGCGAACAAAATCAGCTGCGAGCGCGACCCGCCGGCTGCGTTTCAGTGGTAGGCCGATAAGTTGGCAGTGGTTTCTTGGCCCATTGCCAGCCAGTTGGCGCGCGTGACTGTGCAATGTTGTAGCGAGCACGGGCGAAGAAACCACCGTAAACTTATCGGCCTACTGCTGCAACGCAGCCTGCGGGTCGTGCTCGCAGCTGATTTTGTTCGCTCAAACCACGGCTGAGAGCAGCACGTTCGCGGCGCGTGAATGCGCTAGTCACGTGGTATTTTTTGTATTTCGCGGGCTTTCTTTGCAGCATGGAAAAAATGGTACGCGTAAAACTTTCTTTATGGCAAATGATGCAATCGGGGTTTCTGAAGACGCCCTCGAACTTTGCAACTCTCATTTCTTGCGTAAAGTCATTATTCACCAATTTAGTAAATTAATCCTAATTAACAAATTCGTTAATTACAAAAGAAAAATTGCCTGTAGTGCGCAAGATATCTGTAAGCAACATTCAATTGATTTCATTCGCCTGCCTCAAATATTGTATTTTTTAACCCTTGGCTAAAGATAGCTGGGACACACGGTATATGCTTCAGCCGCGTTCGTCGCCCCCGCTCGCACGCGTTTACCCGCGGGTAGAACATACGATGGCAGGGGGGAATGTTATCTATTTGGACTGAAAACGGGACAAGACGGCAATGGCAACGGCAAAAAATCACAGCATATCCACGAAGTGAATGATGATGAAGGAGATTGCTACAGAGGTTAAATCCGGTAAACCGTGAATTGTCTGTACATCTGCTCAATCATTACCGTTATAACCGCGTTCGTTTTTTTTCTACACACACGAGGCGACTCCAGTCGATCTCCATCTTGAGATGTTTGTAAAGGAGAATCTTCGAGATGTATTTGCCAGGCGTGTACGTGCCGTTTCTTGACGAGACCCTTCTTGTAGGAAGGCTTAATAATGAGCCGGCGCTTGAGGTGAACGTCGAAGGCTGCATCGTCGGTGACGTTCCGCGGCACTCACTGCATGGTGTTGGGCACGTTGATCGAAACATTGACCACTTGCCCCTTAATGCCGTACTGTCCGCAGCCGTGAGTCCAACGCTTGATGCTCATGAATGGTGGACGAGGAGCGATCAGGTGTTCTTCCACTGGGTTGAGCACGGGCAGGTGATCGTGCTTGGGAGGGCAGCGATATCCGTGCGTGACGCTCATAGCGGGGACCTTTCCGCCATTCAAATCAACCGAGAGCACAGCTGTGTCTCTAGGGAGATCAATGAGAAATAGCGTGCACGGTGCGAGAGACGAGTGACTACACCCCAGGAGAAGGAGCAAGATCCCAAAAACTCGTCCAGAGCATCCATATTGGTATCGCAATAATAAGACTATTGAACACTTAGCTTAGTGTTTGAAAAAAGTGCAGCATTGGACAAATATTGCTTCATATATGCTGTGAAACAGAGCGACATCTGCTCTGAACGTTCTCTGACTGCTTAAAACTTGCACGAAAAGGTCTTCTGGCTGCTTCAACCCAGCTCCAATATGTATTTCTGGATATTCAAGCCTGCTACAAAAGGGTCTTTTTCCTACCCCCAGTAGTGCTCCCAAATTCATGCACCCTGTTCCACTCCTGAGTATGCATTGAACACGCCAAAGAACAGTTCCTGCGTGTCCAAATCGGTAGTAAGCCATGACTCAGTAAATATTGCAATATCGGCAGTATTGTCAGGAAGAATTACATCTGTTAAACTTTTTTAAGAAGGCAGCTCCATACGTTTCCGAGAAGGAACGACGTGTGTCATATACTTGGACTTTATGGTGGGGCTATGTTGGCTGCGTACAGTGGCAGGATGACAGCGAAAATCCTTTTGGTGAACGCTATGACTATTTTTCTACCAGTATCAGCCAGGAAATCATAAATTAATAACTTGTTCATTGATAGCTATCGAAAGTGAATCGAAAAGCTGGAACGAGCTTCTTGTGCGTGCGCAAAAATATTCTGGTGGGTTATCTTAACAAGCCCTGAGTATTCTTCATGTCTTGAATTGGGCGTATTCCTCAACATTGGTGTTGGAGAAAGATTTTAACTTTTGTCGTGAAATCATGAGAACTCGTCAATAATAGGATAATTCTTTTCAACCTGAAAGCGTGTAAGTCTGTTCACCCTTTCTGCATTGCTGCTGTTAATTTTAATGCCTAGCTTAGTAGCACAGGATGGGTGAACTTGCGACTCAGACTGAGTGCAGCTCTGCCCATTCACGTCCGTAATTTCTAAAAATATGTTTTATGGGCGCGCAAACAATTTTATGAACCGTCGCATTTCTCCGCTATGACCTTTACTTCAATAGTAAGCTTCGCAATCATCTTCAAAAGTACGCTTTGTAAAGACGCACACGGTGCGAAAAAAAAACACAGTACGTGACGCAATGAGTGAAAACTACCAACTGATTTAATGAACGGGGCAAAAAACGTGGCCCCGTGGAAAGGGTGCGTCAAACAAGCATGCGCAGATGTTCATAAAAAAGACTGACCGTGCAGGGAGAGAATGCGCAAAGGGGGAGAGAAAAAAAAAGAACAAAAAGGGGAGGAGGCCATCTACGGATGCAAGATCGAATCAAAATTAGATTATTCCTTTTGCAAATTCTACCTGAGCCGCAGTTAGCGTGATCGAAGGAGCACTAACACACGCATCCTTGCCTTCTTTCGTAATCCTCAGTGTCTCTGAAACTTCTCGGACCGTTTTTTTCGTTGGAGGGCGCTGCCCCAGCTGTTCTTTCTAAAACAGCATTACAGGGACATATATTGCAATGTGCTGCTGATTTACCTTGTTTGGGGATTTCAACAAAATAGCTTGGTGATTTCAACATTTGGGGACGAAACTCACTTTGAGGCGGTGGGACGCTTACCCTCAACGAGTTTTTCTAAGGCATCAGAACGAGTTGAAAAGCTCTTGTCCAAGTGTCTAATATTGCTCTGGGCTGCACGGATCAAACCTTTATTAAGCATGGTGTCTTGCGATGCTTCAAGATGCGACAACATTTTAAAATGGATTCAAGGGAAGGTGCAGTGCTTTGATTCGGGATGAGATTAAGTTATGCTTACCGAATACCTGGAGTATCAGCAAACGTCCAAGTATTGAGAAAAAGCTATTTCGGTTGAGGCATCTGACTTACTTGATATAAGCATCCTGCATCGTGGCAACAGCCAGTCCAGTGCTTTTAATTCCTAAGTTTTTGCTTTCACCTTCAAGTTCCTGGAACAGAGCTGGAAAATTTGTTCTTTCCATGGTGTTTAGTGCAATTATTACTTCATTTTTCTTCTCTTCCTCAATAGTTGCTTGAGGTACAGTTTTCTTCACTACAGCCAGGACCAGTGAAGATTTGAAGACTTTCTGTTCCTTTTCAATGCGCAGCTTGTAGCCAACACCTGTAATATACGGCGGGCTGATTTGGGCCTTCTGAACAAAAAAAAATAAAAAGAATTGTGCATGAATAGTTTAGAAGATATTCTCCCACCTAGTCGCAAACCTAGGGCTAAGCACACGAGCGAGAAGGCCATTTGGGTTTGAGCACGTTGGGTGACACTGGAAACGCTGTTCAGTGTGTCCCAGTGTACTAGGGCGCGCTGGGAGCCACTGGGACACATTGTAAAGCGTGGCCACTATCACCCAGTGCGCTGAAACGCACTGGCCCACGCTGCACAGTGGGTCCCAGTGTCTTACAGCGCGCTGGGAGGCCCTCGTCCCGCAGCAGAGTGTCTGCCCGCACACTGGGAACACTGACGGCAATTGGAAGAAACTGGGCGCCTTCGGTGGACTTTCTATAAGACTTCATATTGGATTGCCAGACGTCGAGCGTAAAATTTATCGAATATTTTCAAAAATGTTATTCTATTAGGTGTGCTACACATATACAGCTTTAGTTTTAGTTAGGCGATCGGTGTGCGTGTACACTGTAAACGAAAATATACCTAGCTGGGAGGTTGTGGGGGATGATGCTCTCGCTCAACAACAGTGGCTTCTCTCAAACCGGAATGTACCGGAGTGCATACATTCATTTTCCACCGTTTTACTCCGCTGGGCAACGGACGGATGAAAATGGGGCCAATTCCCTGATTATGCTCCGGTGGAGGCTCCGCAAATGCTCCGGCGCATCGATAATGCTCCGGTGGATGCTCTGTAAATACTCCGGCGCATCACTCCGCGGCTTTCATTGGCTGATGGAGGAGTGACTTACGCAGCCTGGCCGGGCGGCCGGCCCCCACAAACCAACATTGCGCAAGCCAACCCTATTGCAAAACCCAGCGCCGCTGGGTACCAGCGTCCAGTGCCATGCCGGATTATGGGCCCAGTATCGCGCTGGATACTGGGACGCTGGAGCGGCATTTTACTGGGAGGCGCTGGTACTCCCTAGCAGTACGGCTCTACAGCGTTGAAATAGCGGTGCCTATGTGCCATAAATAAATATATTAGTGAAAGAAGTGATATAGAACGCATCAACGCAATAAAAAAAAAAGAAAAGCCATTTGAAAAAAAAAAAAAGTATCCGCCAGGAGGATTCGAACTTGCCACCTCCCGACTCCGAACTGAGTGTTCTACCCACCACGCCACACCGGAACATGCTTAACTGTGCGTAAAACAACTATTTAACCAACAAACACACGGTTCGGCTTCATGTTTATATGTCGCACAGTCGCGATAGACGCGATCTTCCTTTCCAAATAACAACTGCGTCTTTATTAGACACAAACGAACGGCGGCCGGTACCGAATGACATGCCGATAATGGCAAGAGCGCTAAGTTTCTTTAAGAATTCACATGTTTACTACGAAAAATATGAAATACACCTAGAGCAGGCACTGTTTGCTGGCTGTTACTGCCGATTTTTTTAATAGCCGTTTCTCGCTCTTGCTACTGGCCAACATTTACAGAGGTTTTATGATGACTAGTTCGATAAACAGGTGCATACATGATTGAGTATTGAGTAGTGTTATCGCGCAAGCGACGATACGCCAGTACAGCGGGCGTGCCAGTGTACAGATTTGCAGTTCTATCGATACCTATAACTAAGAAACCGCTCAACTAAATACAAATACAATGCGCTAAAGGAATATATAACTATGTTAGTTCACTAAGGCGTACCAAATTACCGACTGACAATCATGCGTTCTTACATAAGAGTCACGAGAAGTACCGGTAGCGCGGCCGGCAGCTTTCGGTTTGAGCTTGTGTGCGTTGCTGAAAGCGCGTCGCTTCGATGGTCATCGCTCCTTGTGCGGACACCGTACACAAGGAAAAATGGTTGATTTAGGTTAACGAATGTCCAAACTGTACTTTACAGTCATCCTTACGCTTTAGAACTGCATGTACTTAAAGCGCGAAGCGCCGGTAACATGTAGACGGACACGGCCGGCACACTAGGCCTAACGCTCGCTGGGAGTCTCGCTGGGTAGGACCAGTCTCGGCGCAGCTGAGTTGCGATGGTTGAAGTTTCTGCATTCAAGCTTCGGAACCTTTCTAATGGTTAACTAAGGTTCAGCTGAAGTAAGTGGAAGGGCAAACAGTGCCAGAGATGCGTTTCCGGTGTGGTGATATCGAACGGCAGCTGTTTTTCTGGCCTCCGTTGGGTGGGGTTTTGAAGCCAGAGCTCAACTGCTTCTCGCCAACTGTGCGGCGATGTAACGATTTGCTGTTTCTGGTAGGACCGGCGCCTCCAGACTTATAAACACTGCAAAATGTAATCATTACAACAACCCATCCCTGATGCCAGAATGGTATATGCGCGGCGCATGCACAAAACGTGCATTCATCGCTGCTACGTTCTCCGCAAGAATTAACGCCGTTATTGAATCTGCGTGAATAAGAAAAAAAAAGCAAGCTAACAAGCAAAATAATCAGCGTTGGCTCCTTTGTGTTATTAACGCGATTTTTTCTGCATTCCAAAGGGAAAAATAAAAATGACGGTGATTTCGCATATATCACATAATGTCTTGCGCTTATCATTCTCTTTCTCTGCCAAGCTAGAAGTTGTGAAAATGTTTGGGACCTGTTAGCAGGCCCCTGGCCAGGGGGGGGCTGGGGGCTAGGGGCTCGGGCCTCCCCTCGAAATTCGGATGGAAGGGGGCGTTTACCGAGGAAAAATAATAAAAATCGGTGTTTTTCAAGGCTTTCAACAAGTGCCCCCCCCCCCCGAAAAAAATTTTTGGCTACGGGCCTGCCTGTTAGGGTAGCATCCATTGGTACCATCGAATCAAACATTCTATATTCAAAGATACCGAAACATTCCGCCGCATACACTACAGAAACTTGCATGCCGCACTGGAAGAAACAGTGCAGGCTCCAGTGTGCACCAGCGCACTCCAGTGAAAAATTCCAGCGTTTCCAGCGCTTCCCAGTACGCGCCAGCGTCACAGCGGCCAAGCCAACGCCCCTACCAGTGCGACCCAGCTCTGTCCCAGTGCGCTCACCGAAGTGCCAGTGAATCCCAGCGTGTACCAGTGTTCCCAGTGCGATCCAGCGCCAGAAAACGTACTGGTATCACGCTGGGGGCGCTGGTTTTTGCAATAGGGAAGCCACCCAAATCGAAGTGCAGCGAGAGTTGTGCGAAGCATTCGTCCGCGTTCGGGAGAAGGAAATTGTTCTGTGCACCTTGTGGACACCACAAGCGACTACAAGAGTCAACGAAGGTTCTCATTGGCAGAAGGGAGTTGTGGGGAACCTTAATTGTGTGATGGTTTTGTGCAGCGAACGACACACTGTGATCTGGCGAGTGGTGAACGATCCGGCGGTCGCTGGTGCGGCGCAAAACTGGTGAGTGAGCTCTTCCTGAATTATCTGTGGTATTCTTGTCAAAAAGTGCTACTAAAATTGGGTAATGTTCTGTTGATAAGCAAACTGGTTATCAAGACTAGGCTAGCTTTACAAGATGGCAGTAAAACATTCAGTGGAAATTCAGAAAATGGGCTGTTAGGACCACGTATATTTTTCTTAATAGGAATAAATTCGGCAATTATATTCACACTGATGTAATATTTGACGCATTAATTGACTCATTGTAGATATGCATTAATGAAAAACATTAAAGTTGTGAGTTGATTCAATAGAGTTATAATCGTTATAAGTAAACCTAATTGGTTAAAACATCTTTTTTGGTCTGGTCAGTATACATAAAGGTAACACTTGCCCGTTTTCCATATTTGTAAACGCCCGCTCGAGGTCAACCATCACGGAAAAATTACTCTTGATCTATCATGTAAACTGAACTAATAAAACAGGAATAACTGAAACAGCATTAATTCTTTTAGCGAATTGAGCTAGGGAAATGTGTTTTACAGACTTTTGTACGCATATACGTACTCATTTGATGAAAAATTATTTTGATTGTATAAGTTGTATCTGAGATATTAATCTAGAAGTATAATTCACCCTTCGGGGGCGTAGTGCTTTCTTCACAAGAAAGAGAGGGGGGACATGGGCTGACGAGACCAGTGAAGAGGAATGCGAAAGGAGGGTAGGGGTCGCTTGACAAAACGGGTTGCGGGGCGTTCGACGTTTCCGTGAAAGGGGGGGGGCGGGGTATTGAAGTAGTTTGAAGATAAGAAAAACCGCTTACTACTGCAACCCGTGTGAGAGCAAACTCAGCGTCGTTTGGCGGAGGGGACCGGGTAGTCAAAGAAAAAAAGTAAATCGAGGCTACCTTCTTGAGAAACTAGCAGTCTCTTTCATGTTAATGTTGGGAGAGAGTGCTATGGCGCTGCTGCATTTCTTTTCTCTTTTCAGTCCTGCTGCCATGGCCGTGCATGCAATTTTTAGGGGGAGGCGGGACAAATGGGGAGTTGAATTTCTCCGAACAAACAAGCAAAACTGTCAAAATGTTCGCCTTCATGTCCCGTTTTTCTCTGAGAAAAAAAAGAGTTCTTTCTATCTCTCTCTGGCGCACAGTGCTCACAGACGAGACATGGTTTTGAGCTGGACAATGCAACGACGATGGTCTGTGAAAAGAAGAAGGAAAAAGGCAATTCCTCGAATCATGGTGCACACGTCGTGACGCCTCGGCGTGCATCCCCATCGGTGGCCTCCCTGCCGGACGTTATCACGCACCTGTGTGTTGTGTTGTGGCCTCCGAGATTAGCCGGCGGCGCGCCGTTGCTCCGGCCGTCCCCATTCGCACGCAGAGCGCGTAATCGGAGAAAGCGGGATAACTACTCCCGCCGCCGCACCACGGCGCGTGCCCCCCATGGCTCGCTTCCCGGACGCAGACGAAAGCTTGGCAATCGCAGCCTCTGTGCGACGCGTCATGGAAAATTGCAGCACACATATGAGCCGACTAAAGTCAAAATATCGCTTACTGGTGCAATTGGGCTATTGCGTCATCAATTCTGACACATACTTAGGACTGCGGGGGAGAGGCAGATCGCCACAGGAGAGTTCGCTGATGCCATACTTTACGTTTTGCTTCGCGCTGGCAATTTTCTCTCAAAGACGGTTTGTAGCAAAAAACGCACACGGAGTACACACGAACGCTGATAGATTGCCTCGCGTGTTCTACTGTGGCTGTTTTTTTCCAGTTTTTTTTTTTTTCAGGGCGAAGCTTCTTATGCCGTGGGTCGTGCGTCCCATGTTTGTAGCAGTAGCCACCTGCGTGATGACGACGACGCTGCCATCACGGCACACCACATGGAATCTGGTGTGCCGTGATGACGATGGCGATCGCGATGCTATACAACACATGGCATCGGGTCGTGCGTCCCTTGTAGTTTGTAGTACGTAGTAGCCACCTGCGTAACCAGCAGTATCTCCCTGTGTGATGACGATGACGCTGCCATCACGGCACACCACATGCAATGGACCCACTATGCGTCATAACGATGACGCTGATGACGATGACGATCGGGATGCCATACAACACATGGCATCGCGATATGGTCTCACATGCATATCGTTTGACCACATGCAACCAACCACCATCACGTCTTTGATGATGTACCTCCGGAGCTTCGCCCACTCATCATCATTCACTCCGCGGATATGCTGTGTTTTTTTTTGCACTACAAACCATGCAGAGCTCGTGTCTATTGCGTCTGCATTTTTCGCTCCATAAACCGTCCCTGATGCCTTAGAAACAGGCTTCAATTTGCTACAATCCTTATTTTCTTAATCTGTGTAGTCGTGCATTGTTCCACAGACAAAAGAAAAACGGAATTTTTGTTTGCAGGTTCGCACAGTGGCCTATTTTCATACCGCAGTTATCATATGCATGTTTGAAATCTGAAATTACATTTTTTTAATATGGAGATCAAATAGTTCTGTGTGTTTCTTGTGTGTCATTGGTATCTGGCGTTTAATTTGCCACTTCAACATAGAACGAAGGAAGACATGCGGCGACCTTAATACAGTGTTCTGGGTAGAGCTGGGCCTGTAATGCATAAGGTTTTTGACATGTATGGAATTCAGGTAAACGTAGTAACCTCCTTGGTTGAGTTGGACAAGCATGAAAGGGGTTTGATGCACCAAAGCCACAGCCGGAATGGGCGAGAGGGGCAGACAAAATCATTTGAGGATACATGAAACTTTATTTATAAAGGCAAGAGCCAGAGCCTTGATTTTCAGCATATACAAAAAAAAACACAACTCAAACTCTGAGCATTTTTCTGTGAAGTGGCTTGCAAGCAAGCTTTTTGTGGTAGGCTGCTCGATCAGTCACGGTGCTGCTCACGTTAGTTATTAGCGGCCTCCCACAAAAAAAAAAAAAAAAAAAAAAAAAAAAAAATCACAGCATATCCGCGGAGTGAATGATGATGAGTGGGCGAAGCTCCTGAGGTACATCATCAAAGACGTGATAGTGGTTGGTTGCATGTGGTCAAACGATGTGCATGTGGAGACCATATCGCGATGCCATGTGTTGTATGGCATCGCGATCGTCATCGTCATCACGCAGGTGGCTACTGCGTACTACAAACTACAAGGGACGCACGACGCACGGCATAAGGAGTTACGCCCCTCGCGATGCCATGTGTTGTATGGCATCGCGATCGTCATCGTCATCACGGCACACGTCATCACGCAGTGGCTACTGCGTACTACACACTACAAGGGATGCACGACCCTCGGCATAAGGAGCTTCGCCCCTAAAAACCTTGCGGCCTCCATCAAATCGCGGCGACACACGAAATAATACCACCTGGGGTTTTTCAACCTGCACCAAAACGTAGCTACACAAGCCCTCAGCTGTCGCCTCCATGTAAATGTGGCCGGAAAAGAAGAAAAAAAAAACAGAAACGAAAAGAAAAAATGGGGGTGGAGGGCATCAGGTGAGGTTCTTCCACGTGCACCGAAATAAATGTATACGAGTCTCCGGCCGACCGGAAAAAAAGATTAACAAACAAAGAACGCTCTTTCTGCGTTACGCAAGCAACAAGTTCAGAAGAGTTAGCCTATATACAGGGTGTTTTCAAGCAATGTGTCCACTATTTTTAAAAAAATCAGCGAAATGCGGAATTTGCTCGCTGTCTTCACAATTGCGCTTAGCGGCAGGCATCTTAAGATGGCTGAAGACTGATTTAGGACAGTAATTAAAAATCTAAATTAATTAACTTTTAATTAGCGGAGTTAGGTGGCTAAGTCCAATGGGAGGAATCGAAGTCCTCATGCGAACAACCCATTTCAACTTTGATATTTCGAAAAAGCGGGCTCTAATAATTATTGTGGCGTAATGAAGTTCAGGCAAATTCACTGTCGAAACCGAAACCCACGCACCGATGAGCGCAACAAGCAGACGACTAGAATGACGTCACTGTTCAAGAGAACGGTTACAGAGGTGCAGTGCGTCACCGTTCGTTATTGTATGTGCGTCATACGTGCTACTACTGCAAGCGCAGCCCACACACTCACACCAAGAAGTCAATTCGTGGTTGATATAATGACGTTCACTGATTCTGGACGTCTCAGACGACTGTGGCAGTTGCGCTCTTCCGTGTCTCGGTTTCGGTTTGGCCGCTGAATTTGCCTGAAATTCATTACGCCACAATAAATAATAGAGGCCGCTTTTTCGAAATCTCAAAGCTGAAATGGGTTCTTCGCATGAAGGACTTGAATTCTCCCGTTGGACTTAACCACCTAACTCCGCTAATTAAAAAGTTAATTAATAGAACTTTCTTAATTACTGTCCCAAATCATGTCTTCAACCATCTTAAGATGCCTGCCGCTACAGAAAAAACAACTGGGACGACAGCGAGGAAATACCGCACTTTCCTGATTTTTAAAAAATAGTGGACACATTTCTTCTTCAAACACCTCTGTTAACAGCTGCGCTGTAAGAATTTCGCTTGAAGCGCGAGAGACAAAGCTATC